>JAQGAF010003321.1:0-18140 GCA_034687865.1 Kryphioiulus occultus
CAATATGTTGACCACCTCCTCATGTTGACCAGTTTGCGACAGTCCCTTGTGTGGTCAACTTACAGAGGTTCTACTGTACTTTAACGCAAATTTTCTGACTTTCAGACTCCCAACTCTGGCTTTCAAACGTCTATTCGCATACATAATACCATTAAAATAACATAACAGTGACGCTGCAAATCCAGTTTCAATATTTTCTTTGCAAAGAAAGATATTTTTATAGGGCAGAATATCAGGTCTCGTGAGCAAATTAAAGCCTGGCTCAGCCTCAACACGGCTTTAGAGCTCATATGCAAATACTAATGATGAATAGACGTATATTTCTTGGGGAATAATGATGCCGTCTGCGTATAGACCTATGCATATTTCTGCTCGCATTGAACATGTAGCATTTTCTGCTATCCATGGCCCATTACGTTTGTCTGGAAACCAATGGTGGCCGCCATACGAAGGCTTCCTGAGGCAATTTGGAAATGATTAACGAGCTTCCGTCAGTTTTTATAGCGAAAAAGTATTAAAAATATATATGGAAGTGAATCTTGTCAGATTTCAGACGCATATTAAGCGAGGGTTTACTCCAATTTCATATATAATACATATCAGGTAAAGGGCAGGATAAAAACACATGCTGTACAAGGGAGGTTCATAAAAGACACCGATAGGACATGTTCGTGCACATACACTGTACGAATATTGCAGAATATGCCTTGATATTTTCAGTACAAACTTGGAATAGAAGATAAACCTCTCTCACTCTTGAAATACTGAAATATCTCGACGTATTACAGTCGATATTAAAATACTCCAATGCACTGTCTTAAGCTTGTATTTGGAGATATTCGTCAAGCTGGGATCACTGGGGATTATTTACCTGCCAAATGAACTTCATTGACGTAATAGAAAGATTAGCGTCTAATTAAAGCAATTGGAAATTCTCAAAGGAATAATTAAGACAGACACCAAATGGGTGGTTCTGAAATCTGCAGGGTCCTGATAAACCTACGAATTCAATTAACTAAAATCCAATTGCCATTACGAAAAACTTCAAATTAATTTTTCTTTTGACTTGGAAAACTGCATTTTGGAAACCTGGTTTAGTACAACTTGATTGAATAGGCACATTACTTACTGTACGAGAGGTATTTTTTTTCAAAAACGTATGTTGGTAATGCACATAAGAATTACAGTGAATGCCATGCAGCTGGAGGAATACATGGTAGATAATTGAATTGAATTACAAAAACAATACTTTATACAAATAAATTAACTGCTCGCTATAATGAAAATTCGAAAGAAAGTTATCAAGTGCATTTTATTTGCCATTGTTAATGTTTCGTAATTTCGAAGATTTTATATTTCTAGATTCGTTATCTTATGAACCTATCCTTTGAATACTGTATGTACCGGTATTAACAATGCAGGTGAGTTTGCTTTCATGGAAACAAGTTCCAAGCAAATGTAAACAGAAGTATAGGAAATGTCTCGTTTATGTCTTGCCAGTGTGCTAGTTTCTTATACTAGACTTTGATTTTTACATATTACTACATGTAATAGTATAGGTATTGTTGGGTTTCAAATCCTTAATTTTACTACAAATGCGTATTTTTACCTCTATGTTGCCTTCAGATGATGCATTCTATCTACAATACGATTAGTCAGCAAAGCCTTGTTTATTGGAATGTACATGTATTAGTTAACATCACTATACAGTAAGTACGTCTGTTGTTTGCCAAGTGAACATTTATTCTTCGAATTGAAAACATCCCATTAAAATTTGATTAAACGGCATAAAAATGGGACTATTTGGAAAAGGAATGAACTTAAAATTTGATCATGAATATCAAACAATACCTACATTATTAAATACATCAGAGGCTAGCATTCCCATGATATCAAAGCACTTAATGCATCTGCATGATAGAGATCATATGGGAAATGTAATGTACATGTACATCAGGCCTGCTCGTTTTACGTGGGGAACATATTTCGTTCTGCATGGTGTGAATATTTAACATACTGTATAGCAACGATTTTACTAATAAACAATGACATAAGTTATGAAAAATCAATTTTTCGTATCTGTTTAGATGAGGAATACTAGAAAACGAAGTTCCAAATCGCAAAATGGAAATAATGACGAGCAATTATGGATAGAACATGAAACTGCTAGGCAACGGTTTAATAAACATGCAATTTTACCCGGGTCTCATTTAATATCAGCCCCATTAAGACCCTCCAGCAATGTTTGCATGGCAATAATCAGATAACCACTAATTAGACTAATTACTTCGAATAAGTTACTTCAACAATACAGAACTCCAATGATTACCGAGTACGATTCCCACAAAAATTACGTTTTTTATAATGAATTCATTAGTCAAATGCACTGTACGTTTGTCTAATTCGCTCTACAGGTACACCTAATTAAACCTTCATCAGGCAAATTATGCAGCGGATTCAGAAACTTGGAAGTCGTGGTATTAGCGGTAATTCAATTTCGATAAATTATAAACCGAATAGCATGCACACAAAATGTTAATTGTCAGTTATAAAGGTCATCGTTACATTTATTTTAATATCAAGCCAACGTCGACAAGCAATTTTTGTTATTACAATACATGAAACATTTTTTCTAAAAACAAGATAAAAACTGATATCAAAAAATCCTAGTAAAAACAATTTAAAACAATCGTTCTTTCAACTCGTTCTTATTTTTCTTGAATTCTGAAATTTACTACGGAATATCCTTTTATTAAAACAATGCTTTAAGTACGTCTTAAAACATGTAGATTGTATTCTAATGCATAGTAAGAGTACTGATTTTCCTTTCGATTTTTTTTGGCATATGTGACCTTTGTTAAATTGAGGTCCGTGCACCAAACACTACGTCAAATTTTGAATCAACTGAGGACACATGTAACCAACAAGATTTCTGATTAAGCACTTAACCCTGGCTGACTCAACAAAAACTGTGCGGCGCCGCCACAGTTATTTGGCGATTAAAGCACCGATTAACAGACTACGTAGGTTAATGAGGACATTAATTTTAAATGAATCTCTTACTGCAATCCCTCACTGACAACGGCATCTCTTCTTTCTTCAGACTGCGTGGCCGAGAATTTCATTATGAAATTTCAAGTTGGAAGGGATGGCAGAATATCCAGGTTGCACCATAGGATGTTTACGAACAAGTGAGCGTAGAATACACCCAGCACAGCTTCATCACCATGAGGTATGCCTACGTCAACGAACTTAATTAACGACACCGGCCGATTTTAACGATGATTTAGGGGAAGAAACTCAAGGCTGTCTTCAACGAAGGACAATGTCAGCATAAATCACTGAACAACTGCTTCGTTATAAGTTCATCAGTGGACGCACGTTAACGGGTCGTTAAGTCCAACTAACGACATGCGACAGTCGAGATTAAATTTGGTCTCATTGAATCCAAAAAAAACCGGCAGCTACCATCGACTCCGCACTGGCCATCCAAAGTTCAAACCTCGTGTGTGGCTTAGGAAAAAACACGCTATGACATCACATCCGTGCTGGATCCATGATGCCTGTGGATGCTGGCGTTACTTAGCAACCACAGACGCGGCTCGAATGGGAGGTCTATCTCATTTTCATTCAACCACCTGTGCCTCGGAATCCCGATGCGCTCAGTTATACGATCAGTAAATCAAGCGAATTGCATATTTTTTATTTTCATTAAAAACGAAAGATTCGCTATGAAAAGCAAGCCATCATGTAAATGCAATTCGTCGAGATTCTCTTATCGGGTTTCAATTAGGAGGCCTAGCTGCATTTCCAGTCAACTCCGTTTTCCTTATGAATTTCATATGCTCCTGTACACGCCTGCTTTTGCATTACAAAAATGTATTGAACCAAATACCAATTCCGATGGATGCACGTTGCTATGCCGACGAATGTCAGTTGAATGGTAAGGAAATCTGAAAAAAATGTCCTCATTTTTTGAAGACATTTTTTCGGAACTGTACGATTTGATCGGAAGACACTACCAGTGCGTTAAGAAATTATAAGACCACCATGGTTATCCGGATTTCGAAAAAGCAGCATACATCTAATCTTACGAAACGTTAGGAAACACTGAATCATCATAAAACAAACATTATTTACAAGTGGATAATTTTACCGCCATTTTAACGACTAATCAGTGGTCCAAATTGGCAATTTCAACAAGGTAATGCACCTTGCCATAGCTCACAGCAAACAAATGAATGGATCAACATTTTTCAAAACAATTATTTGGAATGGCTATCAAGAACGCCAGATTTAAACCAATCAAAAACATGTTGGGTAGTCTTGCGAGGAAGAATTAGCAAGGAACAAGCAATTTGGTAATGTTAATGAAGTCAAGAGGCAATCATCTACATGAGGGACACCTATGGTGCATTTTAAGTAAAGTTAGTAAAATAAAATCCCCTGAGGTGCCCAGGTTTTCCAGGCTAAAGTTTTTATTTTCCCCTGACTTTATTATTTTCCCATCGACCAATATAAAGAAAAAAAGTACCTACCCTTTAATATAAATAATGTTTTTAATCAAGATAGGCCTAGCCATTCACTAGGAGGATAATTATCGAATTTGAATGATAAATCATTTCACACAACAATACAGTATTAAGCCATATTTTTAATTTCGATTTTTGATTAGGAGTACTCAGAAGCTCTGAATTTAATTTCATTTTGCCAATTTCGACGTTGTCATGATGAACCAATTTACCGTTTTTGGATTTTCTTACTCAGTGCAAAGGGCCACTTCACCTTTAAAACTCACAGTACACATCTTAATCGATATATGAAATAACATCTTGATTGAAATTTATAATTAAAAGTAAGGAAATCCCCTGACGTTTTGGATTTTTTTAAAATCCCCCTGATTATCCCAAGTTTCCCAGTCAGTTACAAATCCCCTCTCCTCCCCAGGTTTCCCAGGTTCTGTGGGAACCCTGCAACATAAAATAAACAAACTTAAACCACCTCAGAAGTGAATTTCGCTATGAATTGAAGCCATAGAATTGAAGCAATCAGAAATTCATATCAGGGTATTAGGGCTTCGTGTTTGTCAATTTCTTCAAACATGAATTTCTTTAAACAGAAAGGGTGATTTGATTAATATCGGTGAGATGGATTCACTCCTAAACGTAAACAGATCGATTATGATTAAAATGCGTGGATCTAAAAACCCTGCCTGACACTGTATCTAATCTTAAGATTCCCAACGAACATGGTCAACAAAGCTATATGAAATATTTTATGGCGCATATAAAATCCAGCACTGGTATCAATATGGTCACTGACATAATCACAATACACCGTAATTCAGAATATTGTCATAAAAGACCATTTTTCTACGAGATCAATTTTGACGTATACATGCATGGTGTCTCATGTTTTAAGGGTCATTGTTACTCGTATTACAATTAAATAAAATGTGCGTTTCACGTCATTAATTGACAATTATCATATCGTAGTGACCATAAGAATATGATTCGATTATTGCAACAGTTTAACTGTTAGCAAGCCAATTTATCAACAACGTACTTCAAATCATGTAAAAAAATTGTCTCCTACACTACACTTGAAAACTAAAAGGCGCCTAATATTCCGCATAAAGTCTCCATAATATTCTCTGCATTACGTGTATACATGTACAGGGCTCATCTTCAAAAGAAGTACATGTATACTGTTTTAGGACCCTGTTTTAGCGGCATTTATATTAATTACGTACTGTACCTTTGAAAGGGTAGAGCTCAACCCTTCGGCTCTAAAGTGAATATACACGTTCGTGCTCTTATTAACACATGAAATTATGTGATGCAAACTGCATTTTTATAATTTTTAGAGTGTGTTCAAGAAGCAAAAAAAAGAGCAAGCAATTTAATAATCATCGCACAAGTCTGTGCACACGTACAATGGATTATGAAGAAGGGGTTGAAAGCAAAGTTGGCTTCGCAATTAACAAGCAGAAGGCAAAAGGCAAAAACATTGAAAATGCTGTAGTGAAAAAGTTATAAAGCTCGTTGTTAGGCGAAGCTCTTCAAGACGTACACAATTTTAAAGAAAATCAATTCTCGTGAAACCGGAAGTCACAAAAAAGGTAAGCATGGATCCGTTTCAACGAATTTCAGATGTTTTAAACACGACGATGCAGTGCTAAATCATGGCGGCATAAATTTGCGTACCTGATTACCTCAGCACTAATTAGGAAAATCAGCAGGGCGAAATGCATTAGGCAATGTCAACATGATAGTGTGTGACTTGCCTTCTTGGTCTAATGATAACTAGTCTCAAACATGACACGATTAATCAATCTTGCCGTTGGAAAGAACGCTGCAAGTCCCAGAAGAATCCATATCAAATGTTTGACATACACAATTTGAATAACAAAATGAAGATGGCGGGATTCGAATTACGTGAGTGTGAAGGCAATCAATATCCCCGTTTAGGATGTCTATTCCCAGCTGGCCGAAACCAGACGACAAATTGGAAATTGATGAAATTAAGTGGAAAGACAAAATTGGAAATCGCCAATTCACATTATATCTGTCCCTGCATTAAAACACCACAAATGGCTTTTTTGGACACCCTTCAGCGCCATCTGTGCCTGAAGCCAGTTGCATAAAAGCCCCTTTAGCCAAAGTGCAACTTTTCAGAAAAGTAGCACTCTCGATCCACAAATATCACTTTGAAAAGTGCCAATTGAAAGTGCGTTGCATAAAGCATCTTTAACTGACACTTTCGAAAGTTGCTTTCCGATTTTACACTGCATAGCTGGTTCTTTAAATGAAAATATAGCAGTATCAATTAAAATGTGCGAGGACAAATTTCATCCAAATTCCTAACTAATTACGAGTTGAAAAGTTATGAAGCAAACTGTAAAACAGATGAGTATACATGTATAATCTTTATAATACAAATTTTACAAATGTCTTATTGTAAAGAGGTTGCCTGTCTCAACATACACTGTACATGTATAAAATTTATATCGGAGGCGATGTCATGTATATTTTGCTCATCACCTTCGTCGAAAGCGACCAAAAGAGATTCCTAGAAGAAAGGGGCTTTGAAAGTGGCACTTTTGTGATAGGAGATGTTTATGCAACCGACTGATACTTTAGGCTCGACAGTGTCACTTTTCAAAGTGCCACTTTCGACCATCAAAAGGGGCAGTTTTATGCAACGCATTTCAAATCGAAAGTTACACTTTGGCACTTTCGAGGAAAAGTGGGATTTATGCAACCGGTTACTCGTTTGTGAAAAATTTGCAACTGCAACTGAAATGAGCCCTGCATGATGTCTCGGGGCTGCGGTAATAAGATACAGACGCTTCAGTTTGCTTTTAGATAAAAATCTTAAAAGCATCCTCTGCATCATCTTATATTGAACAAAATCCGGGCTTCATCGAAACTAGCGAGATTAGTCATTGTTAAAAGAAATGAGAAGAAAAAAAACAAGCAACGAATAAAAGCATCTAGAAAGATTTAGGATGAGATAGAGAGATTGTGAGAAATGAAAGCAAAGACGACACATTCGGGCCAGGCTAAAATGAAAGAGATTATTTAGTGTGTCATCTCGAGTGAAAAGAAAAAATGATTACACGTCAAATATGCATATTTCATACGTCTATCAAGATAAGAGAAAAATACTTCGTAACTCCATTTTATAGGATGTTTTAAAAAAGAAAAAACTCCGGATTAAAGTTTCGATCCGAAATCTTATTTGAAAACATGCATCATACAGTATGTTCTGGTAAAAGCCCTACTGTAGGTACATGTATTTATAGCACACGACTTCGGGGACCATTAAAGCTAATTAAAACTTATTGTTCACTAATGAAGAATTGCTTCATTCGCGTGACTTCTATAAGGTAAAAGAAATTTTCCATTATCAAATTATTTTTCAATGAAGAGAAATTGTAAATCACTGTAAAAAAAAGAAAAAGCTGTACATGAGTCAGATCAAAGAAATTGTTTCATTTTCAAGTTATTTTTCAATGAAACACATGATCTGTAAAACGAGAAAGCCGAGAAAAATGAGAAAATGAAAAGCGGGATAAATAATTGTTTTCAACTATACCACTAGGTCTACTCTTCTCCATTCTTAGCAGAGTTTTTCCTTACATAAATGTATCTCTACTCTAATCACCAATTTAGAAAACAGTAAAATTAAAATGTAGGCCTATGTGTATGCATCGTCAAATACTGTATACCAAAATATTGATATTTCCATGCTACATCTCTTTTCGAAAGCAATATTAGGGTGTCTACTGAACCGTGATTTCATTTTCTAGAATATTTCCAGAATTTTCCAGTACATACAGTATATTAATTTGTTCAAACATTTTTACGAATTTTGTATACAATTTCAGAAAAAAACTTTCACACATGGTGTATTTTAGCGCTTATCTTTCAAAAATTAATAATATTAAAAAGTAAGGGAACATCATAGTCGAAATTTTTGAAAAATACAACCCGAAATAACGGATTGTACGTGCCACAGGGAGTAATTAGTAGGTCGTTTTAAAAAAAAAATCAATTTATTTAAAATTAAAAATTTCCAGTATCAAAAAATGTCCAGTATATTTCCAGGATTTCCAGCCCGGTAGACACCCTGAGAATGGATTTTTAAAGGCGAGGATAATCGCAAATACTGTAGCCTACATTATATGCTCATAAATTATTTATCGAATTCCTGAAAATTCATTACGCATGCCTGCAATTTAAGCAGCGAACAATGTCAATTATTTCCCGTCTGAGCCACCGCATTTATTCAAAATACTTTACGAGAGGAGAGGAAAATCGTAAACAAGACGTACACTGTATTTGCGAGGCAAAAAAATGCTAATTGAGTAGCAAAAATGTGTTTTATAAGCTGCCAGAGCAAGAAGAGCTTCAACGATACGAGACTTAGCCAATACCAGTATATATACTGTCGTTTCAATTGATCGGGAATTGAATTCAACACATTTTCATGTTGTTTTCCCCAGACTGGTTTATATCAGTCCTAATTGGTGTCCTGATTGCTTCGAATGAATCCTTACAACTGACACAGCCCATGCATGTAATAATGATTTTAGCAATAGGGGCGCCCCTTTGTTAATTGCATTGCATGGGCGAGCTATTGGAGTTTGCACCACCCATACTGAAGAACACCGAGATTTACATGTCTAATAACATTCCAAAACGTGTAAGAAATTTCCTGCATACGTTATTCAAATTGCAACAAAATATTAATTACTTCAAAGCAATCACTACATATTCATGCCTTATACAATAGCAATATTAAAGTGGGAGCTTAAGCGGTAGTAAATTCTTAATTTTGTTGTAACAAATTGTAAAGCTAAATTATTTTTTTTATCTTGCAGAATGACTCGTTGGTCAGCTTACAATTTATTTTAAGGTTATAAATTCAGCCGTTGTCTATATTTGCAGACAAGTTTTTTATTCGCGATTTACTTCGTTCAAATTTCAATTACAATATCCAGGAAACCAATAAATCGAATTCGATCCAACCAAAATCGAACGAGCCGTTGCCATGGTTACGACGAGAAAAGAACGACACCTGGAAAGTGTAATTCAAATCGGAACGAAGTAAATCGTGAATAAAATAATTATCAGCATAAATTGTTGATATTTCTGTCAATCATACACTCAAGGTCTGCTGAATAACTGGTAAGTGAATTTTTTATTGATTTGCGTGTTTTTAAAAAACATAGTAAAAAATAAAATGTAACATGAGGATAACATGACGATAACATGAGGAATTTAACTTTGATTTTAACTTCTTCACCGGCTTAAAATAGCAAGACTTTTTGATCCACCTCGTATAATAGGGATGTCTGGGTGGACAGGAGAAATTAAAATTTTGTAAAGATGACGGCTCAGGCCTGGTGAAGGTCGGAGCAGCATTTGCCTTAATGGATTCTTGTTGCAAATGATTTTCTAGAAAAATTGCGTTGTGTAAAATACTTACTCGACTTCTGTTCTTTGCAGGACGTTTCCAAGGCCCCGCTAGCCAAGCGCCGGCAGGCGAAGAAGAGCTCCACGGACGCCCGAAGCGGCTCCAGCTTCAGCTCCACCTCCAGCAGCACGTCCAGCATGAACACCGCCACGGTCCACACGCCAACCACCAAAGCCGACGCCACGCTGACTGCCTCCTCAGCCGGTTTGAACAAGGTGGGTGCGGGCCGCCATTCCAGGACAGACTCGCAGTCGAGCATCTTCGACTTCAAGGAGGCCCGGGTAAAGGACTACCTGTCCAGCCTGTCCGAGGCCGAGTCGAGCCCCAACGGCGGCACCTCTGGGGCCGAAGAGCGAACGCCCAAAGTTCGAGCCACGGCCAAGCGGAAAGACAGGCCCATGACCCGGGCCATGAAGCGGAAGCAGGACACGAGCTCATCCAGCGCCGAGGAAGACGCAACCGTGCCACCTCTGACCCTACGGCTGGTACCACCGTTGAAGAAGCGGAAGGGCAATGCCGGCAGGCCGAAGCCCTCGGACAACAAGACTGAAAGCATCGTGGTGGAGTGACCGGTTTTATACATGGGTGTATATAGTTGTGGGTAGTTTCGGCAGTACCGAGATTACACGTTCGGGTACCGTTGATGGGTGATGAGTATTTTAAATTGCAAGTTATCGATGAGGAAATCTAATTTATTGTCATTTTTATAGAGCCTATATTATACATACGATATATATATATATATATTTTGGGACGCGGGCTGCCCGATTGCAATATAACGATTTGCCGAACCAGTGTTGGGGACCCTGAAATCCCTCCCGAGTTTCCCAACACATCGGATTCTGAACGGCAACACCGTCATCATGATTGTTGTGGACGATCATGTCTCAAGTCTTGATGTATGAACTGCTATCCCGAGGATATAACGTTGCCTAGACCGTACGTGCACAAATCCCCGAAAAACTCAGCCAAAAATACCCAAAAATGTGACCAGTCATCAGCATGTCGTGCTCGGGGTTAGCCCACGGCTGAGTTTTGTTACCCAAATTTTGTGGGTAGTTGCTTCAGGAAAGCGTTAATGTGCCTCATTGAGATGCTGCCGGGTATCTTCTTACCCAAGAAAAATTCTTCGGCGCAAAAAGCCTTTCGGTGGCTTTTGACAATAATCGGGTTTTTGTCAAGGGTTCAAGAATTTGCCACGTTTCAACAATCACTTGCGGAACTAGACTGGCCAAAAGTTTCTGGACCTAAATGCGTTCCCTGTCCAGCACTGAATCACTTGTTACAACATTCAATGCGCAGTCCACAAACCTGAGTATGAGAAATTGACGAGTTTATAGCCTAGGTGAAGTATTTGTATCCTGTCGATACTGATTCAGTTTATCTTCCATGTCGTCCACCGATCCCTTGTTGATCATCATCATCGGTGACTACATATTAATTCAACACTTGTGTCGCTCAAATTCACATACTGTAGATGACTGGTATCTGCGGCATTGTGGTTTTCCAAAAAAATAAATTTCATCAATCTCCAGCATGCATCCACTCAGATGCATGGCCTACTGACATAATTCTTGTGGGAACACAAGCTTTCCAAAATAGGAAAGCTCAATTTCATCCAAATTGCTCAGAAATGGTAAAAACTTGAACCCTTGACTTGCCTAAGCACCACAGGTATTACCGAAGGAATTCTTCAGGGATTGCAAGGATGAACCCGTAAAAGGACGGTTTGAACGTGTTAGCGCCGTCCGCCCTGACATATCGCAAAGTCGAATAAGGGGCCGAAAAGCCCTACTTCTCGCTGTACATAGGTTTAGATCTTAAGAAATAATTATGTCTACGAGCAGATGTTATGTATACAAAGTCACGTTGTGCGAGGGTCCCTCATTGCCTTCTTCAGCTCACAAACTGCCCGAGAGTGCGCGAGGCAGTTGTCGCACCCTGTAACGCAAAAGTTTGGGTCTATTTATACGTAAGCTTATTACGAGGTTTAGCGAAGCTACTAATTATTTATTTGCTTTTTTGCAACTTCTGCCCCGAGTTGTGTCCGGGAGTTGGTTATGAATTGTGTGCAATAGATGTTTCTGTTAGCCAGGGTATGGTCAGAGGACATGGTTGCACGTCTTGGCCATCGTAGCGACTCTTCCGACTATGGACTTCGGCACTCACTTTTACACTTTTAAGTCACCACACTAGTCTGTTTTGCTCGAAAACCCATGGATGTTCCCGTAGAACGTCAGAAGCCGACAAGAAATTCCAAAACCCGGTGAATGGGAAATGACCGGTTACGGTTCACGAAATCACTTTGCTGGTTCAGGTGGTGGGTGAAGCTAGAGTTCATTGAAAAATTGTTTGCATGTTTACATTTTCTCATTTTCTTTCTTGAACTTAGTTACTAGTAGCGGCTATACCTGAAGTGTTCCGTACGTTTAAACCGTCTTCCGGATCCTATGCCGCGGGTGGGGTTGGCAAATTTCAAACCTCCGTGGTCCGTTGCTTTCTGATGATTGCTGGCTCCCAGCAAAAATCCTATTTAAAATTCAAATAAACTGCAATCGCTTAACTTACTGTATTTTTTCACCAAACTTTGCAAAAATATGCAGACCATTGCTTAGTCCAAACAGTTTTGCATGGTTCTGCCGTAGCGGGAAATCGATGGATGAACGTTAGTTAATTTATTCAATGCATCATTACATGTACCAAACAAGGTTTTCTAATGAAAGTATCAGACCAGTTATTGATGGCTGAGTCCAGATGACCTTCCTTAGCAGCCTTTTGCACATTTTACGTACATGTGGTAACACATCCTCTGAGAAAGTCGGTTACTTTGGCTAGCGACGTGCAATAATTTCTATTCTTGCAATGTACTTGTACTTAAATCACAACTTCTGTATGATAAATTGTTTCTCTTGACCCCAAAATGTCCTCTCGTGGTGGACTCCCGATGTTCTATTTAAGTTATTCTTAAGCTTTGCATTACCACTCTTATTGTGTTTACGGTAATCTGACTGTCATTCTATTGGCTTGCGTGCATGCCATCTTTTCCCAATATCACCCTAGCTTCTGTTTCTATGACTAACTTTATTGATGTTTCCATGTTTTAACTTCTGAACCTTCAGGTTTTCTCCCCAGCTTCAGTTTAATCAGTTTATCGAACCGTTAATGCAGCCTCGACTATCCCCGGTCGAAGGCATGCTGAACTCGGGCCTTCTCACCGCTGTCCACAGATGGCGCAGCAGCGGGGTTGTTGGTCGCCTGCAACGCCACCTGTGGACATGCTGGTCAAAAGTCAAGGGAAACTATGGCGCTTCGTGTAAAGACTGTGCCCTCAAGTGCTAACCGTTTCCGGCTCAATACGCTATCGTCGCCAACTGGCGAAATTCCGAAACAAGTTTAGTTTGTAAAAATGGTTGAAATAGTCGAGACGATCCCTGTAATATATTATGCTTTTTAAATTCTACTTAACATTCCAGTTTATTTATAACAGAGAAATTAATATATATATATATATATATATGCGATGCAATACCACGGTGTAAATGGTCCTTTGTGATTGGTTTAGACGCCTGCGTTACTGTCCTTATGTGCTGGGACAGTGGTCATCTTAGCAGACAGTGCTAAATGCTGCCATTGCCCCGGTTGTCGAAGTTGCTTTTTAACCTTAAATGCTTTGTTTGTTTAATTTCGTATTTTCCGTCCAAGTTTAGAATTCCCAAACTTGGTAACCCCAAGCTAACCAAAGGCACGGTGTATGTCTTCTGTAAAATCCATGATGGCCCCTGGCGAGGAGACACATTTTAACCGATTTAGTTAAAATACTCCACAGTAAGCCTGAAAAACATCCCCACAATGAGTTTTTTATTGTTTTTTTTCAGTTTTTCGTAATTTTGTACCTTCCAGAATATGATAATCCTCAGGAAATCCATATTTTCACATACTACCTTGCTGTATTGTTTGATGGTCACCTCGACCTTTTCTATCATTCATTTTATGTCCACTTATAGGGAAAACCAGAGCACCGAGTGCATTCTCTGTACATTTTGAATGGAGTTTATAAACAGTAATTCGTCCGGGGCTTGAATGTGGATTATGCTTCCATTGGATCAACAGGTAACTGCGATTTAGCGACGTTTTTTGTTACGGTGTACATATTGCGGAAGTAGGAATCATTTAAAATTATGAAGAGTTATACGAAGCGAAACCCAAAACTAATGTAAATCAACATTGCCTTGGTTTTTGTAATAAAGTACGAATTTTAAATAGTTTAAGGATCACGCTACAATAATTATTGAAATTGATGCATGCGTTTATTTGTTCAAATAGGAATGCTATTACTGCAACTTTACTGGCTGCAGCAGTAAAACAGGGAAAGTCAGGGAAATGAAATATGGTCAGAGAAAGTCAGGTAGATTGTCAGAGAAATTCATGTCTGGAAATTTGTTGTGGCACAACTATTTTGATTGGTATAAGTATCTCATGTAAAGCATTAGAAAAGCTGTATTTGTAATCTAGTTTTTCTAAAAATTTCGCCTATGGCGGTGTCATTATCATTAATTTTCCTTATGAAAAATTCACCTAAAATATATATTTTTTTTTTGTTAAAAAAATTTCGCCTACAGCGTTTCCTCCAAAAAGTGTCTGGAAAATTCAATGGATGATTTGGCTAGTCATCATGACAGAAAAATTCAAAAAACATAGTTAATTGAAGTGTTGCAGATAAAGTTAATTTTAACTACATGTGACATTTTTTTATTTTAAAAGTCAGGGAAATTAATCAGATTTGGTCAGGAAAATTTAGTTTTCAATTTTGGTATTAACCATGTAATAGTGAAGACAATGGTGCGCAATGGATGAGTATGACACTTGACCATCGTTTTCATTCGTTTTTTCGTCCTGATATTGGAAATGGACCAAAATAAGAGTGCAGTAGCTGCAAACACAGCAACCGTTTTGCTTTTGCCCAGGAAATCATTGGTAATTTTACTATCTTTTTCGTTTTTTATTCGTACCTCTTTAAAATAGACCCAAATTCGAGCCTATTATTCTCCTAAAACCGAATGATTTTAGCAGCATTTTTGTTTTTCCAGGATTTTACCTACGTTTGTTGTTTTTCCTGGGTCCTAATGGTTTTCTATTCCAGCCCTGCTAGATGGGGCTGACGTCTAGGCAAGTATAATCTCAGATTTTGTCTGTCAAGGATATTGAAGGTAAAATTGAAAAATTAAATACTTGTGAATTAACACTTTATTAACAAAACTAAAATTCAACGATAATCGATTGCAAACTTCTTCAGTTGCTGACCATTATTGGTTTATGGTTCATAAGGCATTATGTAGATACTGCGTAATGATTTGAAGTTTCATGCATCCAGAGAAATACTTGAATTGCTTAGGGTTCTGTTGCCAAATCATCGGCAATTTGCAAAATGAATTTTCGAATTTCACTTTTTAGTCGTCTTCTGTTGTAGTCAGATTTTAAGCTTTTCAGCTCTGACGTCACATATTCCCCAAACGGTTCAAATTCGTCTTTGTGCCTTTCTACAATGCTTCTTATAAATTCTCTCTGAAATGGGCTGTCGCAGTCCGGATCATTATTCCTTTTTATCTTATCACTGTTCTGCATCTTCCGAGAGCTTTATTACGATATACTTTTTTAATTTTGTTCAAGTAGGACTGTTATTACTGCACTTTTACTGTTTCCTGCAGTTAACTGTAGACATCAGTGCAGCACAGATGAGTGTGACTTAATTCAATGTGAACTTGAGGCTTGGTGTCCATTTGAGAGCTTGGAGCACTACTGACCATCGTGAATCATCTCAGATTTGGTCTGTCTATGGTATGTATTTACTTGAAGGTAAAAATGAATACTTCATATTGCTTTATTATCAAATCAAAATTACAAATTCTTCAACTTTTCACTTGGGAAAAACATGGAAAATTTGTAGGTGGATGGTTTATAAGGCTCATAAATGGCATTAATAATTGCCAGTTTCATATGCAGATAAAAATAGTTCGTTTGGGATTCCGTTGTTTAATCTTGGTTAACCCTCACAATGATGGCGCCTTCTGGTATCACACTGTCATATGCTGATGACGTAGATGTGGAATGTGAATGTTGATCCCAATAATTCTGGTCATCTTCATCGGCAATTTGTGAAATTATTTTTCGAATCCCACTTTTTAGACGTCTTTTGTTGTAATCAGATTTTAAGCTTTTTAGCTCTGACGTAACATATTCCCCAAATTGTTCAAATTCGTCCTGGGGCCTTTTAATCATTTTGACTGCTTTTTGATATAGAATGTCACAATCCAGCTCATTTTTTCTTTTTGGGAGGTCGTTGCTTTGCTTCTGTCCACTGTCATCCGTATTAGTTTCAACAGGTTTCATAGTTGTTGTTACGGAACAGTCTATTTCATTTGTTATTTTCATTTTGTCGCTGTTTTGATTCTTGTTCCTTACGACACGTTTCGTCACCTTTGTTACCGGTTGCAGTTCCACATCATCAGTGTCAGATTGTTTTTCCGTCTGTAAAAAAATTGAAATTAATAGCATTCAAAACAGAAAGCATTTATACCCCATTTTTAATTTTCTGCATGGATCTCAAAAGTGTGAAAGTTTGTTATTTCCAGATGTTCACACATCGAGGGGTTAGCAATTATTGTGTACACCTGACTGCGGACTTAAAGAATTTTGCCAGACTACAACCTTGCTAAAGTCACATTCTTGAAGACAGGCGAAACACCTGAAGTTTCCAGTCTGGAACGAGGGTTTGCGATTTCACCTCGGACTTCAATGTGACTCAACCGAAATGATGCCTTCACGGGTTGCTAACCCCTCGTCTTAGTGCTTTCCAAACTTTTTCCTCGTCCGTGGCTTCTTACCAGAAAGTTCTCAATACCTGCAATTTAGGCAAACCGAAGCAGTTTTATTGACAGAAATTTCACCAATATCCTCACCTCATCAGACCGTGTGTTTGAGGACACAACTGAAACCAGGAACTGCAACGAATCGAAATACTTCCATCTGCTGATATATTTTTCACCCCTGATGAGAGTCTTAGTTTTCTTCAGTTCTTGCGCCACCTGAAATAATGCAAGAAAAATCAACGATGAATGATAAGCAATATGATTTGAGTCCTCCAAGCACTTACTTGGGGGCATGCAAATATTACGTAACACAACATGAAGTGGGTGGGTCCTTGTGAAAGCGTTAAGAACTGTTATATGGGGTCCATGGGTATCTTGAAAATGCTACTGCAGTGTGTTGCAGCTATAGACAACAGCATTAGTTGATAAACAAAATTAGGTATTCAGATCCCCGCAGTTCAGATTTGTAATGGATTGGTGGATTAGTTACTTATAAAATCCATGGGTGAAATTAAACATTTTGTATAAATGTTTTACATAACACTATATAGTCTGCAAAGAATTACAGGGATAGGTGGGTAGCTAAAAAGGGCAAAATTGAGTTATGTAATATATGCACGTCTCCTCGAGTTCTCCAAGCACTGACTTAATTGGGGGCATGCAAATATTACATATAATGCACCATGAGGTGGGTGGGTCCTCGTAGAACTGCTATAGGGGGTCCATGGGTATCTTGAAAATGCTACCGCAGAGTGTTGCAGCTATAGACAACAGCATTAGCTGATGTACAAAATTAGCTATTCAGATTTCTAATGGATTGGTGGATTGGTTACTTATAAAATCCATGGGTGAAATTAAAAATTTTGTATAAATGTTTTACATAACACTATATAGTCTGCAAAGAATTACAGGGATAGGTGGGTCGCTAAAAAGGGCAAAAATTACGTTATGTAATTTATGCACATCCCATTGAGTTCCCAATGCACTGAATTGAGTCCTCCAAGTACATGTACTTACTTGCGTCCTCAAATTATGAAGTTTTCTTGTTATCTCCTCAGTAGTGCAGTCAAAACGTGCAGCAAGCTCACTGACAACTCTGTTTTTCTTCTCTGTGTAGGCCCCATCCCTAGTTGCCGGAAGGCTGAACCTCCACAGGCACTCGTTTGCTTCGTACAGGGAAATTAACTGCCTAGTTTTCTCCACCGTCCATTCATGCGTTTTCATTTTTCGCTGACTAAAGAGTAATCACGATCAGCAAGAGGTAGAGATGAGAGCAGACAGCAGAGTGAC
>JAQGAF010003322.1:0-18134 GCA_034687865.1 Kryphioiulus occultus
CGACATTTAGACAATAAAAATACATAATCTTCTATTTTTATTGGTGAAATATTTTCGACATTTAGACAATAAAAATACATAATCTTCTATTTTTATTGGTGAAATATTTTCGACATTTAGACAATAAAAATACATAATCTTCTATTTTTATTGGTGAAATATTTTCGACATTTAGACAATAAAAATATAAGAATATGATGATATAGCTTGCTATGCCCTCTAATTTTCCTAAAAACTAAATTATGAAATCTTTATGCGTGTATTATATATAGTATACATGTATTAATTTTAGTGTATATATACAGTATATTAAACTTCTAACCAATGTTAATTTAATACTGATGTATCAAATTGTACCATATTGATATATTAAATGCAATACATGTATAATATATTAAAACTCTATGATACGTCAGTATTTGATAGTTTGTTAGAGCTCAATGTTACACTGTACAGTATATCAATATTTGATATTTATTTGTTTTTAGAAAAACTAAGCCAAGTTACAAACAATAAACTTAATTACTGGTATGGACATTAAGATAAATATAATGATTAACACGGCTATACAGTGATTATACATGTAGGTATTTCGTTTCAACTACAGATTAGATAAATTGGCCAATAGCAGAAATCGTACACTTTTTAAAATACCGAGATCCCAAGATTTGTTTTCAAAAACGACCACTTAGGAGCAGAAAACTGCTTTGGGCCCAAAGACCCCAGCAGTGGCCATGCAGCAATAAGACCATAAGGTGGGCCTGCATGCCTGAAGCAAAACAGAAACAAAATTTGTTTTTCCAGAAATTATTAAAAATGTTTGGTCAGCATCGACCGTGGATGACGTTCCACCACCTTGCTCAATCCCAACCTTGAGGAAATGAAGAAGATTCACAGGAAATCGATAGACTGATGTAGACGTATTAAAACAAACATCACTGTCACTACAGAGGTCAAGTTGATTCATTTATCACAGTCATTATCTTCGTCATTGGCGTAATTATTATCATTACTGATACTGACATCGTTATGCCATGCACGCTTGAAGTCTGCTACTTGAGCCATCTTGCTGCAGTCCAATGATTGGCAAGTTCGTCCTAAATCACAACTTAGGAAAGTGGAGATGGGAAAATGAAGACAAATAACCATCAGTCATCACTGATGTCATTGGAGTCATTTGGAAAAATCTGCAAAGCTGGTTGGCTAAAACCTCTTTGGACTTCTTGGACTTGCGTGGGCCGGACTTCTGGATAAGGTAAAGAGGTTCCATCAGGGATCTGAATCAACATTTTCTACATGAATTTTGTGTGAAATCGAATCACTGGTAATCGAATGCAGTATATATCCATTGATGGATTTAACGACGTCAGGGAAACGTCTGTGAGGGTGTGATTCACAAAGTTGAACAACATGATAAGGGTTTCTCATGAATGAATTGCGTCAACGTTTACTACTAACCACCATCTGCTTTGACATCTGCTTCAACGTATTTCATGTATTTGTAAATGTAATTGAATGTATTTTTAGAATTTTTGTTTTGGAAGTTGTTTTCAAAATCTTCCAGAGATGGTGGTGAGTCTTGGACTGCTTCTGATAGAACCCTGCTAACAGCCGCAATAGATGAAAGACTTATTCAGTTAGTATAAATAAAATATCAGCTTGGACTAATATGTGAGGGTCCACGTTTTTCATTAAACCTTCTTTAATTAAGTTTAACTTAAATAATTAACCGAATTTGAGGAAGCTAGTGTGGCCAGCAGGGACTCGATGACCTGGTTTCCAGTGGCTTGTGTAGGGCTCTTAGGCCAATTTCCAGTTTCAACACCATCAAAGGTTAATGAAAAAATATCATTGAATGAACCAGAAATTCAAAGCTTTAGCACAAGTTAGAATTTCTAAAATACACCAAGTGCAGATCTTACGTCAGACCTGAGGAAGAAGTGCTGAAGGAGCAATATCTTGCGGCCATTAGCACAGGTTATCAGATCTGGGTAAGAAATGCTGATGGAGCAATACTTCACCTGGGCCATAAGCACAGATCATATCTTAACAGTCACAGCCATATATAAGAAATGCTGATTGAACTATAATGCACTTGGGACCACAAGTACATTCTATGTTAGCAGCCTCAGACCTGTGCAAGAAGTGCTGAAGGAAAAATATCTTGGGGCCATTAGCAAAGGTCAAAACACTCGAAAATGTACCTCGGTTATTACTAAAAAGATACTTGCTGGGTGTCTACTTACTTGGAAAACTCAGGAATTTTCGTTTTCAGAAATTAGTAGACACTCTGATTTACAAATGTTTTGTCTTTATATTAATGTCTCGATCCAAATGCATAATTTAAGCTGTTAATTAAAGTAATAAGCAAATAATTCTTGAAAGCCCATTTGCATTGTATTTTTATGAGTATTTCATATTAACCAGTGAAAGTTTGTAAAATTTAATGTACCAATACATTCAATTGTTTTGTATTTACGAATGCATTTGATGAGCTTACGTAAATATATTTGAAATATATTTTAAAATACACTCTCATGTAGAGATGCATTTAGTAATACATTTTTTAAATTCAAATGTATTTAAAAAATATATTTATAATGCATTTTTTCAATATGGGTTAGCTTTACCCACATGATCAGGAATGTAGTAGTGACCAGTAGGCCTCGAAGTAAACCGAAGGTCTAATTCCGTGCTATCAGAAGGTGCGATTATGATGAATTTTGACTGCCCGCTGAAAGCGGCGAATCCCCATAGGAGACCGTTATTAGGTTATGCTAAAGAGACATTCGCATTGCAACCTCGCCTTCGGAAGGTTTATTTTCAATTAAACGAGTTTTTGGTAAGCTGCTGCATTCTAATGCCTGCTGTGACAGTTACATAAATCATCGTTTCGAAATTTGTTTTCCAGCGAATGATCCAGCCGTAATAGTCGCAGTTTGTTCAACATCCTAAAACAATTTGGGGAAGTAGCGTCTATTATGCTAATTGATCGGGTCGATCTCTCTGGCAAAAAACAACCCCACAAAAAAGATGACCAGTGATTGGAAGAGAACCCGTTTGGTCATTCCTACACCATCACCCAAAATAACTGCAGGGGTAGCTAAGCTTGAGGATTTCATTCATCAGCGTTTGTCCCATCAGAAATGAAGATTAGGAATGAATTGTTAATAGATAGGAACAACAAACCTTAGGTAGCTCATCCGGAACTCAAAAAGACAGGTCGCATTGAACCCCACCCACGACTCCACCCCCAGCGCCACCGTGGCAAGGATCTCCACCCCTGGGGCACCCAACCCAAACCCAACGAAATAACCGACTACCTTGCTCCCATTTAACTGCATTTTTTCGCTGAACCTCTTTTTCTTATTCTTACCTGCAACAGGTCATGCAGAACCCCACATACCTTAATGACCACCTCCACCTAGCCTCCTCCCACGCCCTAGCTTCCCACTGGACGGACAGGACCCAGAGTAGCCTGCCCTGGGGCTCAAGAACAAAAAACTGCCATTATTCTTGGAATTGGAAGGGATGCCTCCCTTTGGGGTCCCAATTTGCTGAACTCTAGTCTCCAGATTAGGGTTTCTAAATCAGTGTCCACCTGCCTCGCTGCTTTCATTTTTCTGGACACACTGTCCAGCAGTGGTCACTGGAGTGCTTTGGCCAGTTTCGAGTGCTGGCATTCAGGCGTCTGAGTAGGATTACGACCACTTTGGATTGCTCTTCAGAATGGTAAGTCCGTGCCCTTCATAGACTACAAGAATGTCAACTGCAGCGTGGTAGTTGCAAGTGCTGCACAGTGCACTTCAGGAAATTGTAGGGAAATTGGAATTGTGGTTTTGAGATCAGTAATCAGATTCAGTATTGATTTAATGTCGGCTAACTTTGAATGATGATTTGAAATCATGCATTGATATTGAAGATAGACCATGGTTTTTTGGTCACGTGGTCGAAGGTCGTTCCAAAAATGTCACCATGCTTGTTATGGATGAATTGAGCTTTTGGAATTCTGAATGGGGCTATTGGAATGCACTGAGCATGGTACCACCAGTACTGGGTAGCGCTATTTTATACCGAAGATTAGCAGTGTTGAAATATGGGAACGTAAAGCTACGTTCTAACTAGTTAATTTTTGTTAATCAACTTTCTGTTGAAAGCGAGCTGAAACGTGAGACACGCTTTCAACAGACTTAAAATTTTGCCCTTCCAACACTTCAACTTTTGGTCTTTCAATAGCTTTCTGTAAGTTGCATACATTTTTGTTGAACCGTCAGAACAGAAATTTAACAACGCTCTATAACGTGATACCGTGATAACGCTAATAACGTGGCTTTTGGTAATTCTTTTAAAATATCAAATTTGTTAAAGCCACAAATTGGAAAAAACTAAACTAAAAGAGTTCCACTTACCGAAATATTTATGAACTCGAGGATTCATACATGTAAGCTGGAAACAGACATGGGATCACTAGGAATATTAATTGGGAAATTTTTTTACTAGTATTACTATGCATGACAAATTGTCTTGTTTGTTTGAAATCTTATTGCAATTGACTTGTACATGTTCAAATCCAAAAAATAAGAAATTGCAAATTAGTGCAAAATTCCTTAAGTCCTTACGATGGATGGACCATGGAAGGTATTTTTTAACTGTAATACTGTAGGTTAGTTGTGTGTGTGGCACATTTGCAGTGACATTACTGCAATAATAATGCGAACAACGGAACACTACTACAAGAAATACCTTTTACTCGACAAGCTGCACTTTTCTGCAATTGTACATGTATTGTACATTCATGTACCATTGCACTAATTTTCCAATTCTGGTTATAGAACTGGCAAATTAGTGCAAAATTCCTTAAGTACCTTACCATTGATAACAGGTAATTCGTATACCGCTTTTCAACAATAATGTAAGTTAATTTATAATTATTTTTTGCTTTTTTACAAATTCGGCATACATGTACATGTAATGTCTGAGCTCGTGTTTAACACTAAGATCCATGGGTGCTTGGTTTTGAGATATTCGTTTACAAATGGGAAGAATCTCAAACCTTTCAATGTAGCAATTTGTTCGTTGTTGGTGCATCAGCATATTAATTATGTATGGGTCTTCCTGCAAACACCAGTTTTCCATGCACCATTTTTTTTTACCAAATTCAGACTGCCATGCCAGCTCTGGCCTTAACCCTTACGCTAAACTAATTATCAGAGGAGATTAACCGCCATATATTATGCCTTTGAAGGCCTCTATAATTCAAAATTGGAGGAAAAAGTTGTAAACCACGTTGCACAGATTTATGGACCCTGAAGAAGCACAAGCAAAGCCATGGCGCTTGGTAGTTTTCGTTCTCCTTATCAAACATGGGTCCACTTTTTTTTGGGATGGTCTCCACCCTCCACCTTCAGGTCTTCCACCTTAACCTCCCGCATCTAAATTACTCTGACCTGGCTGAAGCGGTGGGAACAGTAATTAGAAGCCAGAGGCTAAATTGGAACCATCGTTTGATCACTTATCTCCCTCCTTATAAGGTACCCCCTAACCCCCTTCCCTGCCTCAAGTGGCTCCCTAATTCATTCCTGCTTCACCCCCCTGCCGAAATTATACGTTCAAGTATGGCTATGTATTTTCGGATTCTGGCAACTAGTTTTTCCATATATATGTATGTGGGCTTCCACCCTATAATTGTATTTCTATAATCTGGGTGTTAAGAGGTGAAGTGACCACCTCCCTCCTTTTTTTGCTGCCGTTTTTAATGCTTTGCTCGTTATTTTTTCGGTTCTTCTTGACTCTTGACAAGGTGAAGTGCACTTCTGTAAATCTACCTGTTGTTTACCAACATTATACCCTGGGCATTGCTACTACTGTATTTTCAAAGGGCAAAGGCTCCGCCATACAGCGCTTTGGAACGTGAACCCAAATTAACAGCCTGCGATTATACAAGTGTACATGACCGTGATTTAGGGGCATGGAAGTGGAAACAAGTGCATGGTGGTCAACCAATTATATAGCCAGTTTGGGTACCTTACGCAACTGAACGTGTTAAAAAATGCAAATGCTTTTTATGAAATAAGCGAAAAATGGAATACTGTAATTACATGTACAAGAATGCGTGTAAATGCAGATAAATAACCGTTAAGAAAATAGGGGGTGCAAGACTGATTGCAAACTGATATTTGCTTCCTTTCTGTCCCGTTTCCAACTAGTTTTACTGCAGACTTGTTGCAAAACCAACGCTAAAATTTTCCCTTGTTTTTGTCTGCTTTCATTGATTTCAGTAATTTTGCTTGCGGTTAACTGACTTTGTTTTCTGGACCGGTACCAGTTTTTTCAGTGTTCATCAGTTTGCAGTCAGTTTTCACCAGTTTGCGATCAGTTATCACCAGTTTGAAATCAGTTTTCCATCTCGCGTCCTGCAAATATAAATAGGTCCCAGTATTTCGATCGGGGTTAATACGTGTACATTTTCAACATTCACATTGGTAGGTAGGGCAATTTCCTATCTTGGCGACCACTAAATAAACCGTGACGACAACCTTAATTTCCTCTTAGCAACTTTCTATCAGAAATTGATTCCTATTTAGTTGCAAATAGTCAGTAAAATGTTCGAATATAAGCCTAAATGTAGGCTACTTTCAATTTATAACGATTTCAAGTTTACAATAAGTTTTCACTAGTTTGAAAATCAGTTTTCACTAGTTTGAAATCAGTTTTCACTAGTTTGAAATCAGTTTTCACTAGTTTGAAATCAGTTTTCACCAGTTTGCAATGGTTAGTAAAATTTGCGGAATGTCAATGTACAGCAATTTTTCACCATTTTTCAGTTTGCAACAGTTTTTCCATATGGGCTCTGCATGGGAATTCCAAAGTTATTGAAATTTCCCTTCAGGCAGACAGATAGTGTCTTCACCTTGTACATGTAAGTTGTAGGAGTTGGAAACCATGCATGCAGACATGGGAAAAACAGAAATTTAAAAGCATAAGCTCTGTGAAGAAGCGGGAAAAGTCTGCAGATTATGTGGAAGTCGCCACCAGGGAAATTTGCATGGATTATGGCGTGTGCTTCGGGAGTTTTGAATTCCTGACTGGCTTAAAATTGCGCTGGTTTTAACTTTTAAGGGCACCCACCCCAAGCCACTGCTACCTCAATTATTCAATGAAGCCGCAGTGGGCCTGTAATTTGTGTCGGTGGTGGTGTTCCCGGAATCCGATTGAGCATCAGGCTGATCCTGAGTAGAAAAAGGAATTTGCTGTAATCATGATGTGGTCATTGTTTCGGCGTTGGCCTGCTTGGTGCTTGCTTTACGAGCGTGGATTCCTGTAAATTGCACAGAGCCCCGTTCTGCCATTCCTGTCACGTGTTGGTTGCACCAAGATCCGATTCGTCAGACGTGATAATGAAAAAAACGAAGGTGAGCTCGGACGTGCTCTGACTGTCCAAGCAACCTTCACCCACGCTAGCTGCTGCTGAAAAATGATGGGCTTCTGGGCCTACCTGCGCTTTTGTTGCTACTTTGGGAAATTCCTTACCCCGGTCCACCCCACTGCCCTCTGGGCCACGGCTTGAAGTCGTGCAGGGGGCTCCAAGTCGCTGACCACATGATCTGTTCATGCTTCCTACGAAGAGCAGGAGCTCTGGTGGCCATTGGACCGAGAAGAAAGAAAACATTGACTGATGGGCACTGATCTTCTCCAGGAAAATTTTTCGATTTTTTGATCTTGTCGTACTGGGCCCTTTTTTCATAAAACTTTGAGGAGTGAGGAGTGAAGTGCGATTAGTGAATAAATTGATTATAATTATGTTTCACAAACATGTCATCCCAATCCTCAGATATACATGTATGTGAAGGTTGGAAGATTGTGCTGAAGTGTGAATAGTTGATAAAGCTGAAGAAAAGAGCTGTGAGGAATTGACGAAACTGAAGTACTGTGAGGAATTCATGTATCGGAGTCTCTGAGACAGTTGTGAGAATTGGAGAATTTCATGTTTCATAAAATTATACGAGGAGATGGGGAGTGAAGAATGAAGAACATGATGAATTTAAAGTAGAAACCCGAGTTGGGTTTCATAAAAAAGCGTGAGGAGTGCAGATTAGTAAACCTCGAACTCCTCATGATTATTCTGAGGGTTGATTTTCTATATGAGGGTAGATATTTTATTTCATAAACTTTGAGGAGTGTAAGGAATTGAAGAATCTGTAGGATAGAGATGTGAGGATGTGACGAATCTGAAGGACAGAACTGTGAGGAATTGATGAATCGGAGAGACAGCTGTGGGAATTTGAGGATTTCATGTTTCATGACGTTATATGAGGAATTGGGGAGTGAAGAATGAAGAACATGGTGAATTGAAAGGTAGAAACCAGAGTTGGGTTTCATAAAAATTGCATGAATGCAGATGAAGTAAACCTCAAACTGCTCATGATTATTCTGAGGGTTGGTATCCAATTTCATAAACCTTGGGGAGCGTAAAAAAATTGATGAATCTGAAGGATAGAGCTGTGAGGAATTGACGGATCTGAAGGACTGTGAGGAATTGATGGATATGTGAGACAGCTGTGGGATTTTTAGGACTTCATGTTTCGTATAATTATATGAGGACTTGGGAGTGAATAAGGAAGAATATGATGAATTTGAGGAGAATGAGGAGTGTAGATGAAGTATGCCTCACTTGTGAGATGTAAATGGATAGATTGTAAATCACCGTAACACATTTTTTTGCGATATTTTATCCAAGAGTAACATGTAAACCCAATCAGCCATGCAAAACGTATGGTGCACCTCTATATACATTTCGCTCATCAACTACTCAATAACACCGGACTGAGACTGCCCTATCAAATCCTCACTGAGGGCATAATTTTTAAATGCGGCACTAATAATTGGTGTTAAACATCACTATAGGCGACAAAGTTTGAAATACATGTACCTGTATGTTGAGAAATTGGTTTTGAAATTTTTGCAGCGAAGGGTATACTGAGGGCATATTTTATGTTTTCTTAACTACCGCGCTAATAATTGGTTTCAATAACGTTTTAATGATATTTTAGCATCGAAATATACAATGTATACTGAAGACAATTTTTAAACTACAGCGTTGGAATGTTAAATTTTTTTTGTTAATGTTAGCAAAATTAACGCAATTAGGAACGCATGTATTTTATTTCTTTTAAGCTAAAGCGCTAATAATGGATTTTAATTTCCAACGGAGGTTATACTGAGGAAATATTTTATTTTTTTAAAACTACTGAAATCTACTGCTTTTAATAACCATATAGGCGACAAATTTGGAAGAAAAAATGTTGAAAATGCTGCCTCGAAGGGTATCTGAGAACATTTTTATTTTTATTAAATGACAGCGGTATATTTAATATACTGTGTTTTGAATAACGTTTCTTACCAATTAAAAACAAAATATGACAAAAATTATATTCTCAAAGTTTTGAAAACTTGATCACAAATAATGAATTTAATCCCCAGATATACAGATGCAAAGTGCAAAAATATACAGTAATTTACTCTTCCAATAGTGAATTTTTCTTTAAATGTGATTCGCATTTTTGACATTTAAAGCCCTTCAGCCTTCCTTGAAACTCAACTACCACCCCTCGGGGGTTACGACCCACTATAAGGGAAAAACTAATACGTTTATGTTTAAATTGATATTTATCAACTATTTGTGGGACTAGATAATTCGAGACAATCTGTCAGCAACAAGCATAAAAAGCAATACCAGAAGTACATGTAAATGTTGTGAAATTTAAAATTATTTTGCTTGGTTTGCATCCAATTTTTATAAGCTTATAGAGAATTTGATTAGTGTTTTGGAATATAATCCACAACACTCATAGGCGTTCTTAATGCAAGCTCTAAACTCAGATGAAATGCTCGAATAAAAGAGACTTCATGCGAATTATTGCAAAAACTATTGCTGAAATTTAAAACGTGCAGTTTCAAAAATATAAAAGAAACCTATTTCAACTTAGGGATATGAGAGAGCCAGGCGATTTTGTGCTTATATGCTCCAACTAAAAACCATAAACAATAATGTATCATGCATGAAATAATGCACACCTTATCGTACTTGTAAGTTATAGTGCCGTTTAATGCATAAACGTTCCGTTTCGGGCTGGGTATAGAGTGACGAAATTTATCTTTCCTTAGATCATGCAAAAACGAAAATGGCTACGCTTGTTTCAGCGATAAGTGATTTAGTGATCAGGTTCACACCTCTAAAGGAGTTAAGATCTTTACCCTTGTCTGCTTTCCAGAGAAAATAAATTTTTATGCAGTTTCTTTAGAACCAGAAAGAATATCGTGCACAGTACAAAAGTGCAAACTGCTAAATTGTAGTTTCGACACCTTTGACGATTTTGCAACTAGTGGTTGTAAATTTGCAAACTTGCATGCACGCCCAATTGCCATATCGTTTTCAATGTCTTTTTTTACATTACCCAACCCTTAAATTTCCGAAAAAATCTGACGTCCTTTATGCGCAGCCCCCTTACTGCGTCTGCTGTTTCCGGTCTGTGTATCGAACATGTCATTAACCTGCCTTGACCTTGCATTCTTTCGCGGAATTCTGTGATTCTACAGCCTTTTTTGATAGATTGTAGCAGTGTTTGTGAAATTGAACAGGAATAAAGTTATTATTACATGTATTTCCAATTTCCAAGTCACGTGCAGATTTGAATTTCAACTGAATTTGATGCAACGTGACTTACAGCTTTCTATAAGCTCTAAATTTTGATGCTGTAATTATTATTACTTGCGTAATTATTTTTGTGACATGCAACATACTGGTACTATAGGGCAAGTGGTTTCTTCACTCCAAAATTAGCATTTACTTAGCGAAAATATACTTATTAATTCAACCCACAGGCGTTTTTCATGAATGATATGAAGAAGTCACAAAACCTTCATGAGATTAAATGATTTATTTATTTGCAGATGGTACGATATGAAATCATCTAGTTGAGATGTTCAGTTTGTGAAACAAATAGACTTTCGTTATTCAAGTACACGTTAACCTGGTAAGTTTATACATTTATTTTTATTTGTTTAAAAATTACTTAAGGAGCAGTTGAGACATTACGAATTTGATTTTCTTCGGATCCCCTCTTTAGTTTTCAAACTAGTTTTGAAGCAAGTTTCGTATTTGTTTGCAGTATTTTTTTTAAATAACAGCAGGGGTCTCACATTGTTTTCAATTAACGTAGTGTGGACGTGACAATACTTTTTTACGATTCAATTATCGTGTTTTACTACCAAATATTTCGTCAGAAAATTACTTGTACAAAAAAAGAAATAATGTTGCCCATTGGGACATCTCATTTATAATAACATGGTTTTACATAACGTCACGTTTCTTCGGTTTTATTTATACGTCAAGCCTTTCACCGCATAGTTTCTGTGCCAATAATTTTTTTTGATTATTGCTGCATGGAAGTATTTTGCCCTCGGGCTGTTTAATGGTCAAAAATCGCATTAATAGCACCTGTGAAACTTCTCTGTTATTTATATTCTGATCTGGCGGAATGGTAAAAGAGATTCGATGATTTTGATTGTTTAATAAATAAAATAAATATAAACGGAAAGCCACAAAACCTGGCCCGCCCGGGGTCACTTAATCTTAACATTAGAGGCCTTCTCAATAGTCGCAAAATGCCATGAAGAATGCTGGCAAAGAACTGGAAATTGAAACATCTTCACAAATCTCACTATGATTTACTGTTACTATCATCGAAACTTGATGCTCAGTGCAATAAACGGACGCGCTTTGCCACAGCAAAAAGTATTTTATTTTCATCAATGGAATTTCAAAACCACCTTGTAAAAAATTCGTATATCTGAATTAAGTATTTTATATGAACGTGCAGGATTAGCACATATACAAATCGATGATGGGCTCAGTAATCGGCAATACTACGGTATATGCCCTGCTGCCACCCTGCTCCAGCATAGATACTATGAGTAAGTGGGTTTCTCTTAACGCCTCGTAGGCTTGCACGCCCAGGGGCAAGCTAAATCAAATATCGCAGTTTAAGGTTAGTTAACCAGTTCTTATTTAGTCCCGGTTGCACCAACAAAAGTTAACCATAACCTGGGGTAAACTACGTTACATAAGGAACAGCATTGAACCACAGTAAATTAGCAGTTAACCAGAGATTACCATGAGGAAAATTTAAACTAGGTAGTTGGCAGGGTTGACCCAAGGTTTGTATATATACATGTATATATGGAAGATGAGTTAGATGAAGAGATGGTATTTATGGACTACATAAATGATATTTGCCAAAGGAAAGCATTGTACCACAGAAAGTTAGCAGTTAACCATGGATTACCATGAGGAAAAGTCAAACCAGCTAATAGGCAGGGTTAGTCTGTCGTTTGGACTTCACATTCCCTTGCTCAGTATCAAGGCATTATTATCAGAAATTCTCAGGTGTTAAAATCCTTATCGTAAAATGGTACAACCTAAACCTACTAACCCTCAGGTTAACCTGTGGTTATCCAAGATTCCAGCTTGGTTATCTAAACTTTCATGGGTATACATCTTTCTGGGTATAAACCTTTACAAACTGGATTAAAAGGCTCCGAGTCAAGTTATCTTCATCTAATTCACCCTCCTCGTTTATTACACGCCATAGGTTAATTATTTGGATTAACTAAGTTTTCCTCATGGTTACCCTATGGTTAACTGCTAGCTGCCTGTGGTGAAAAGCTTTTCTTTGGTTAACTAGAGGTTTACCTTGGGTTTCGGTTGACCTTTGTTGGTGCAACCGGGCCTAGATGACAATTAGATCATTTATTACATTTATTACAATTATTACAAACCATAGGTTAACCCTACCTATTAGCTGGATTACCTATTCCTCATGGTTATCCAAGGTTACTTTCTATGGTGCAAAACCTTTCTTTGGTTAACTAGGGGTTTACCTTGGGTTTGCATGATTAACCTTTGTTGGTTCAACCGAGCCTAAATGGCAATTAAATCAACGACAATGAATTATGTAAAAATGTTGAGATTTTGTGGGTTTATGTTAAAGCGAATTTGCAAGGAAATGAAACTTTTCCAAATATTTCTTCTGCGAACTCTGTGTGAGAAAGGTCAGGGCCTGCTACTGCACTGGCCAGTTTTTAAAAGTAATAACCGAAGAAGCTGCTTGCGTTATGGCATTTTTCTGGTGGCTCTGGACCCACACATTCCACTCTACACCCACACGTCCATGTTGCTTTCTTATTCAGGAAATTTGCTTAGCATACAAAAGACAATTCCGCATCTCCAACTAGGCAGCTATTTGCGCCTGTTTTGCATGAAATGAAACTTCATGGGTTGGGGTGGCCCGCTCATTGAAAAAATGAATTACCAGAACCGAAAAAAATGTGGACCCTGCGGGCAATTGTCCTTTTTGAGCATAAAATATGTGGACGTGACCATCTACCGTGGCGTCATTGGCCGCACGTGCGTCCTGGAGGGTTTTGGATTTGCAGTCTATGTAACTGACCCTTATATGATGTCCGAACCTGTCAGCTGAAAGCTGAAAACTGAAAAAGTGTAACTTGCATTATTATCATTCACACCATGAAGTCTATTTCCTATGGAAGCTTCAAAGGTAAAAATCTACTTATCTTAAGGCATAGTACTCCTTGATCTAATTGATCCATTAATTGGTTGTAATTGGGACGTAATTTCAGACTTCTGTATCGGTCATTACACACTTGATTGGGATGCAATTTCAGATTTCTGTATCTGTCATTACACACTCGAAGAGATAAAATTCTTGTAACCAATCATAACACGTATGCCTCATTGATGAAGTTGCATGCATAATTATGCTAATTGGTATTATCGAGAGTGTAGTTTTATTGAGGATATCGATATCTAATGCAAATATGTTTGATTACGTGCTATGACTTCAAAACATTGCAGTATGTGGAATTTATGTATAGGGCTGGAAATGGCGTCATTGCTGTATATGGAATTTCTGTAAAAGGTTGAAAATGACGTCATTGCAGTATGTGGAATTTCTGTAAAGCAAGATGGCAAAAAAGGCCTTCTGTAATTGTCCTAAAATAGTGCTATAAAATTAAGCCCTAATGCCCTAGCAAGTCCTAAATATTCAAAATATCCTAAATTTCAAAACTTGAAATTTTTATGCCACCCTGACAAATTGCTGGAAATAAAGTCATTGGACAATTTGTCCTGAGATATCCTAAGCTGTTTTCGATATGTCATTCAGTGCAATGACCAGCATCACCGCTCAAACTGTTGGCATTTCTTTTGGTCGATGCAAATTATAAGTATCGAATTTTGTGACTGACTGAAAATATTTAAAATCAAACAAACAAACAAACAGACTGAAAAGATTTATCGAATGGACATACATGTAGTTCTCATTCGTGTCACTTCAACAGGTGACCAAAATGTGGCTTAAAATCGTGAGTGAATCGAGATTCATTTCAGACATACCCAACTCATAGTTCATAAATCGCATAAAATGATATTTCAACCACTATAAATCGTTTTTGAGAAGTCTAAATCTCATGCAGTTTTATCTGATTTTCCTACAGTACCCCTGTGTTTTAGTAAATTTTCCCAGCTATAGGACAGAGACACCTCCTAGATGTAGTTACACCTATTGGCAACTTTCTTTATTAGACGCAGCTCTGTTCTTTTTTTGTTCTTCGGTTAATAATAAAATTAAGATTGCAAGGATGAAGTCGGCCTTATCAGGAGACATAAATTGGGAGAAGCCGAACATAAAGTGATCCGCTTGCCTTCATAGCAATGAAATAATAATTGGTTAAGGCCAATCAGTTTTTTCATCCAAAATCGGAAACTTGCTTGCCAGGCCAGCAGTGCATGCAGTTTCAAGCATTTCAAGATGCATTTGATTAGGAAGAACATTGTATATAGAAGGCTCGTTTCTGGGAGGATAGTAAGGTAATTGCGGTAATCTAGAATAATAGTTTCCTTCTTTCGGGTCTTATAATACCGTAGTTTGCTATAAAAAGACGGCAGAGTTGACAAAACATTCTCAAGTATAGCATTCGAAGAAAAATGAGCTTCATTAGCTCGCTGTGTATAGACAGTAGTATTCGAGCAGGTTATTCATTGCCCAATTAAAAACTTATTTATTTAAGCCCTACTAGGCATGCCTGGAACCTGCATTCAATCCATACATACAGTAGGTGCCGTGACGCTTTAGAAAATAGTCCAGGCTTTTAAAAGTACTTTAAAAATGTATGAGTCTCAAAGTCAATAGCGTGGGCCGTGACTTTGAGAGCCTCTCCTTAGTCCTACCATTCAGTTGGCTTTGAATGTCTGCTACTGCGATTTTTGGACAAGACATTGCTGGTCTGAATCTGGGTATGCCCGGTAAGTGAAATTCGGTAAAACTCACTGTTGTTTTAAGCATTGATTTGACTCGTATCTAAACTAATTAAGGTAGTTTGTGAAAATTCTCAATATTCATTGCATTTGGGAAATTTATTTTTTACATGCAGTATACTCAGGGAGAGAACTTGGGAATCCTGGCAAACCTGTAAAAGTCAGGGGATTTGCAACTGACTTGGAAACCTGGGAAATTCCGGGGAGGTTTTGAATTTTTTCAAAAAGTCAGGGATTTCCTAACATTTAACTATACTTTTCATTCAGAAGATATTTCATATCGATTATGACGTGTACCGTGGTTTTTAGGTGAAGTTGACATTTGCACGATGAAAGAAAATTATGGCAAAGTGGTTCCTTCTGTTAAAAAAACAAACAAAAAAAGTGGATTGTGTGAATTCCTTTATTATGGAAATTTAGTATATACTGTATCATCCTTGTCAAGGACAGGTTATTTTTACTTTATATGTCCTGGAAAAGTCAGGATATTTTGTTACTACAGCAGTGGGAACCATGTACATGTACATGTATATTGTATAACGATTAAAACACTCACCAAGTGGCTGGTAACATTAGAAAAATATTCGGAAATTCACAGCCAAAATTTCAATTGGCTTTTGTGCAATTTTTTTCGTTTTTATAAAATTTGAAAATGTGGGTCTCATTTGGAGCATTTGCACTAAAGAATTGACCAGTGCAATTGAGCAACTCCAATGCGAATGACCAATGCAAACGGCAACTCCTTTCCACCATCACATTTCTTAATTATTTTCACCTTTGAAATCTCTGTAACGATGTGTCACAAAATAAGTTAGCATGCATTTAGCACAAATTGAATAGGAGGTAAAGCATGTAAATTCAAGCATTGATAAATCTCACACTAGTTTGTTCAAGTCTTTCAATGTGGGGATCAGTAGGAGGGTTCATCCCGTCACTCATTGCTTGAACTTTGACCCGCTGTGCTTTTCACACGAAAAATCAAGGTTTGCGAGGAATGCCCAGCTCCTCCACCTCCCCATTCCTGGCTGTGTCTTGGGAATGTAAGTATTCTTCTGTCGCCAGCAACAATTGCAGAAAACGAGAAATCGTGAATAAAACTGTGGGGTGCTCGTTAATATTCAGGAAACCAACTGCCACATGATAACCTACCACAAAGCTACTTTCTGCTCAGTAACTCAGGCTTAATGCTAGGGCTTATGCTTAGGTAGCAGTGTTTCATCCAAGCCAGCTACCGTGACGTCATACTTTGATTTCCTGCATCAAGAGTGCTCAATTAGCAGACATTGCCCCAAACAAAATGCATGGCAATTGCCTTCCTCTTCCCAATTATTTCCTAGTTTGCTCCAGTGAATGCCATTACATTCCTGCGGCAGTCCACCTTGCAGCACTGCATGCATCCTCCACACCTTCTCAGCAAAGTCCTAATTTCCAACCCAACCCTTCCACCTCTGGAGCCATTACAGAGTATAAAATAATTTTGGGATTGGGAACGAGTCTGCCAGCGTTGACATTAATGACACTCAGAGCCAACAGGAACACTGGACCACTCGTTGAGTAATGTGATGTTGATGGTGTTGCCCATACCATTAAATCCACATGGGCTAGGCTGATAAAGTCACAATACGCAATAGTCTTGCCAGTCCTGCTGAGCCTTTCTCGCAATGTTTTTTTCTGAGAAGATATGCATATGGATTTCTTTTTGCCACATGGTGGTCGAACTATTGGAGAATTTCCGCTGTTTTTTTTTTCCATGTGTAAGAATTGCATGTTGGGATGATGCATTTTTATGTAGAAAGGTGGTGTTTGCATCCTGCATGGCTTTCTTGAGAACTGGTAACTTTGTATGGTTTCTGATCTTAGATATGCATTTTGTTGCTGTGATATACTTTATGGTAATTAACTTTTAACTTTTAAGTGGATGTGAGAGTTTAAGCCGGATTCATGTTCATTTGAATGTAATTAAGATTTACGAGTATCAATTACAGTGTGTTTCATACACCTTGTTTTATACGAAAATATTCGGGAGGTATCCAATATACCTGACAATTTTAGGCTTTAATTGCATAACAAGGTAAAGCAAGTTAAACCTCAACCAAGTTGTGTTTGGAAGAGGCAAAGAAAAGCAAATTTCATTAATTGAAAATACATGTATGTCGAATTTTTAGCCCTGAAAAAGCACAAAACAAATGTTGCTTTTCCCCACATACTTAACGGAATGTTTCAGGAATAAATTATTCTGTTGATTCGTCAATTCTCCCGAGTAATTATGAATCAACCGCAGCTTTCGTTATTCTGAGAACGGTTTCAAGTAACGTTGAAGAAAGACAATAGACGGAAATTTCTTCTCATCCTGAAACAACATTGGTAACTTTTCTTTGAAATATTTAAAATGTTCTTCAGGTGATTTTTGCAGGGTTCGTATCACATTGCCTTTTATTCATTTTCCTATCAATCTATCCTGTTTTGTCGCCTAATGGATCTAAAAATTATAAAAAATACATTTAATATTAAAAACTCAACGTGAATTACTGAACTATTTTTGCATGTTACTATATGACGTTACTATATGAACATCAAAGCAGAATCGAAACATTTATGCACACCTGATGACTTCAGATCTGATTTGGAAAACATCACTCAATGTGAATTTTAATAGCATCGATATTAAGAATTAACTCGTTTATCTTAAACCAGTCGATTGCCATGCTAATGTAGGCTATCCACTTATAGGATGCTTGCC
>JAQGAF010003323.1:0-18132 GCA_034687865.1 Kryphioiulus occultus
GACCTCGGTTTAAACTCTCATCCGAAAGAGCCGCCACACAGGAAAAATCGCCTGCCCAAAATTTTCCCACCGACCTCAGCCGGGATGCGAACCCGCAACGATTGGGTCGAGAAGTCAGCGCGCTACCACTCGACCACCGGCGCCGGCAGTTATTGGTTGTGCGCGAGTTATGGGTTGTGTGAGGGTTGGGTTGTGTGCGGGTTGGGTTGTGTGCGGGTTGGGTTGTGTGCAAGTTGGGTTGCGCACAATTTGGGTTGTGCACAAGTTGGGTTGCGCACAATTTAGGTTGTGTACAAGTTAGGTTAGGTATAGGTTAGACAACTCGGGTTAGGTCATATGTAGGTTAGGTTATATGTAAGTTAGGTTAGGATAGGTTAGGTTAGGTTAAGTAATCAATTGACTTATGCGAAGAACATTCCTTAAACCGTACACATTGTGGCTCAGAAGTCATTGCTACAAATGAAATTGGGGAATATTATAGGTTTTAGAGAAAACATTTACCATAGAGACAGAGTGCACGAAAAGACAAATCCGAGTAATTGTACACTGTATAAGTCGAAAAGGCAGAGAACGTTCGTGCAGAATCAGAGCCGGAAGTCTCAGTGACGTGATCAGGAAATGGGTTGCAATGTCACAAGAGCAACTTTCGGTCATTCTTTGAATGGACATCACATGTGACAACCTTTAGGGTCTCAGAAGTCATTGCCACAAATGAAAGTAGCATCGCGTACAAATTCAGTTCATCAGTTGAGATTATGGCAATTTAAGGCTGGCATTATAGCCAACACAAATTTTGCTGACGTTTGCATGAAAATTTGAAATTTCCCTGATTTTCCAGACTTTCCAGGTCAGTGGCAATCCTGTTTTATGAAAATTGACATCCATTTTCACAGTGATCGGTTTTGTAATAAAATTATGAATAGTTTCCACGATCGAAATTGTAACTTTAAATAACCACGACGTTATACTGTATATATTACATACAGTTGGGTTGCAAACCCCATTTTATTAGGCCTTACATGCCGTGTAGACCAAGTAGATGATTTTAGGGATGGTGAAAACACTTGAAATCATGCAAAGGCAAAGAATCCTAAATTAACTTGAGAACATTTTCCCACTGCATACCATAATTATTTGGTGGAGGTTTTACATGATTATAACACAGAACATGTAAAACCTCCATCAAATAATTATGGTGTGTAGTGGGGAAATCGTTCTTAAGTTAATTTAGGATTCTCTGCATGATTTCTCATTCAATTTAACAATGACGATGGTGTCAGTCCTAATGAGACTTATTCGTAACACTTAACAGAAGGATACTGTGTTGAGCCTATGGGGAGGATTCTATCCGAATTATTTATCAAAAAACGAAAGGGGTGAAAGTAATGACATACGTCGTTCAATTTCATGAGTATCATACTTTTAATTTGTGGCGATGGCTTCTGAGACGCCCTGAATTTTCAAGTATATCAGGAGTAGATCAGACGTTTTATCAGAATTAGTTGTTAAAAAAAGTGTTAACAATGATATGCCATTTTCATTTGGTGGTACTACTTACATGTACTAATTGTACGATTAATACATTTTTTATCAAATTCAAATCAGCAAAGTGAATACAAGTAACTTCGTTAGGCTTCATTTAGTATTTACCATGTTGATGTAGCATGAAAACTGCGAGTTCGATTTATCCGATTGGAGTGTCGCCTTCAAACATGGGAATGTACGACACTTAATGTACTTCTTCTTGAACGAACTTGGGGCTAGTCTTCCAGTTTGTCTGTTAATTTGAAATTAATTAAGGAGAAACAAGTCCGCAGGCGATGTGGTCACATTTCGTATTTTCAACTTACTGTAAAACCTCGCAATTAATATGCAAATTGGGCAATTATCGTATGTAAATTCTTGGCATTTGAATTGAAAACTAATTACGTTCTTCGGTTTTCTGTTTTTACCCCACTTTCGAGTTTAATTTTCGCACTTTTGGGTTGGCGTACCAAAATTAATTTCAACGTAAACTGCTTAATTACCAAAACTAATTTTGTTAGATAAAAAAATGATAATTGACAATTTAATGCAAGTTTTATTTAAAATAAAACAATGAGCTAAAATAATAAGATGGTTGTCTTTATAGGTTGCCAAATACTAGCTATTGTTAAGCAGAACAAAAAACAAAACTTCTTCAGGATGCTGGGGTGAGTTTGGAGCAAAAAACACCTTTAATTGTTAAATCCCAATTAACTGGGGAATTAATTATGCTAATGATATACCATTTGAAGCTGTTTTCAGTTCACGAGGCGCATTCAAATAGCGACGTAAGAAGCCATTTTAATCTTTGGGGCTTTACTCAACCTTTTTTAATCTATTATCTTTGCATAATTAAGGCGATAATTTATAGGGATGCGTGCGAATTTCTTAGCGAGGATGGGGGAAATTTCGCTGGATAAATAGCCAAGCAACGTCTTCTTTATCTTGAGAATTCGAACCATTAAACTTAAGAAAATAAGCGTTGATAGGCGGAAATATTGCACACCTTCATGAATTATATATTTGAGAGCAAATTGCCAAATTGTTTCGTTGACTGGAAAAGACACTGATTTCGTGAGGAATTCGTGCGAAAATGTTAATCTTTACGCATGATTTAGGCGTAACGAGAAATGCATTTCGCAAATTTGCGAAAAAATTAATTGCTGCATCGTAAACCGCATGTGCAAAATAACTGTTTGTAAACATCACTGAAATATCTCAAAATTTTCGATAATTTTTCGAATTTGCTGATATTTAGCACTGAAACTGGAATGGGAATGCAGGTAGAATAATCTAAAAATAATATTTTGATTGTTACTTTGATAACGTCTAAATTTGGAAACTGTGAACATTATTTTTAATATTAACAAAATTGCTGGACTTGAATAACAATTTTGAGTGCATGGACATATTAATCCATGTGTGCTAGTTCGATAACGTACTTATAATCGGCCTGTTCAATCTTGTATGTACATGTATAATTAACACGAAAACGATTTCATGTAGAAAGAATAAAGTCAAGCATTATCTGTTATTTTTTTACAATCAGCCTGTTGAATTTTTGGAAAAAAAAACTTCAAAAGGGACTGGACAAAAACGAAACCCAACTTATGGCGAACAATTATACTAAAAACAAATTGTTTGAACATGTTGATAGAATATGGTCCCACATGGAAAGGAAATGCATTTCAAATTGCAAAACATATTAGAAATACTTTGGTCGTATTTATAGCAACACGAAATACATTTGGTAATGCAAACAAAAATGCATTTCACTAATGCATTTTACAATGAGTTTTAAAATATACTGTCTTGTAAATTTCACAATATATTCGAAACTACATAATGTACTTACAAAAGTTATATTTGCTCTATTGAATTGAATAAAATTGATTGATTTTTGAATTTAAAACTTTCATCGCCAGTTCTAATTTATTTATTGAATATTTTGGTTGTTTTTAAATTCAGAATTGGGATTTTTTAAACATTGAAGTTATGAAATATAACGAGGCGTTTGACATTTTATAATGCATGAAATATAAATTGTAAAATGCATTCTTCGGTGCAAACAGAATACATTAATTAGACTAGCTTTTCACAACATATTCGTCAATGCCCACGAACTAAGCTTATATTTCAATATGCATTACACACCCACATGAAAAGGAAATGCATTTCATTTTGAAATGCATTGCAAATGTATTGTAAATGTATTTTGTGGCAAGACATTCACAGCAAATACATTTCTAAATGCATACAGTAATGTATTTATGTAATGTAATTTAAAATGCATTTACAATGCATTTTATAATATATATATATGCTGAAATTCTGTGTGTTAATGAATTATACTGTGTTACTAATAATTGAATTTAAAAGTATATTTTGCAAGTAAAACTAATTTTATTAAGAACATGTAATGAATAACTTAACTCACCTGTAATGCATTTTAAAATGCACTCAAAAATGCATTTCACAAATCATTGAAGACATCATGAAATGCATTCCGCAATACATTTGAAATGCATTATGAAATGAATTCTGCAATACATTTGAAATGCATTATGAAATTAATTCTGCAATACATTTTAAATGTATTATATAAATTGTTGAATACCCAGGAAATAGGTTTTCCAAATCATTTTGCAATATATTGTCTCAATCTACACGTAGTTTGAAATACATTTCAAAATGCATTGCATATTATATATTTCGAAATGAGTTTCTTTTCCCTGTGGGCAACACATTCTTCAACACGCATAATACATCGCAATATAATTTCATAGCGTATATCGCAATAAACATCGCAATATAATTCGATAGTGTACGTATTACAAACGCATTTTCAAATATTCGTCAATACAGTTTGAAACAAAATATTTTGGCCTCAATCTATTCAGACATTTTAAAATGCATTTTCCAATGCAAGTCTTATAATGCATTTTCCAATGCAAGTCTTCTAATGCATTTTCCAATGCATGTCTTATAATGCATTTTCCAACGCATGTCTTATAATGCATTTTCCAATGCAAGTCTTCTAATGCATTTTCCAATGCAAGTCTTCTAATGCATTTTCCAATGCATGTCTTATAATGCATTTTCCAATGCATGTCTTATAATGCATTTTCCAATGCAAGTCTTATAATGCATTTTCCAATGCAAGTCTTATAATGCATTTTCCAATGCATGTCTTATAATGCAATTCTAGATGCATTACCATTACATAAAAACATGAAAACGCCAATTTCACGCAACCATGTTTCAAGCACTTCAGACCTTCGTTTTCATTTTGAACACACTGGTCAATATCATCTCCAGTTTCCAACATCGTATTGGATTTTACCAGCTTCTTGAATTTCGGCACGAAACCTGGGTCCAGAGGTGAAACCAGAAGCTGTTTAGCATGCCAGTGTGTTCTTCTCACCTGATCCTCCAAATCTCCCATTCTCACTTCGGACACCCAGATGGAAATAAATAAAAATTTCAATCCGAAAAATCCAGAAAATAATGGGTGCAACCATCGTCTTGGAAATTGATTTCAAGAGGTGGACAACTGGCTTAGAGCTTAAGGTGTATGCAGCGCTTGTATTGTGTTCGGGATTTTTTTTTTTTGCACTCCATTTTCGGTGCAGTGCTGAACAGCAGTCAATATAAAAGGGTGAGTTTACAATTGGAAGATTGTGAGTGAGGATTTAACAATGATTTGAGGACAACCGAACCAACCTTCCTAAGTGATCTCATGTGCAGTTGAGCAAATTCTCGCCATTTTTTTTTTTTTTTTTGGTTTTTGGTTTTTTTTTTTTGCTTGAGACCGCTGCAAGGGTTGGTGCAAAATGAAGAAATCTTTTTCCGCTCTATTAGAGCTACTCAAGAGCGGATTTTCAAAGTGTGAACCCCACCCGAAGATAAAAAAACGGACGTTACGTGGCGTTTACAGAGCCATAACTACGTGTAAATGTGGGATTTTTGGTCGGATGAGCAAATGCTAGTGTGATTCGTAGATGGGCTTAAGCTTTCTTTGAAAGTGAAATAAAAGATGGCGAACAGTCCTGAGATTACCTAATGGTTCATTTCGCTACAGCGCTCTCGCCAAAAGCCACAATGGCTGCATAATGGACGCCATCTTGGAGGACAAATCGAAATTTCTCTCACGTTTTCTAACAATATTACTCAAGATGTTTGCGTTCGAAGACACCTTTCGCTATTGACCAAACCAACTTTTGGGCAAACACGAAGTTAAGTTTACTGTAGATAGTTGAGTTTCCCACATGGAAAAGAAATGCATTTCGAAACACATAATATGCAATGCATTTTGAAATGTATTTGAAAATACGTGTAGATTGAGACAATATATTGCAAAATGCATAGGGAAATGCATTTCCTGAGTATTCAACCATTTATATTGCAATGCATTTCATAATGCATTTCAAATGTATTGCAGAATGCATCTCATAATGCACTTCAAATGTATTGCAGAATGCATCTCATAATGCACTTCAAATGTATTGCAGAATGCATTTCATGATGTCTTCAGTGATTTGTGAAATGCATTCTGCAATATACATTTGAAATGCATTCTGCAATACATTTGAAATGCATTATGAAATGCATTGCAATATAAATTGTTGAATACTCAGGAAATACATTTTCCTATTCATTTTGCAATACATATATTAATGTCTCACTCTACACGTATTTTGAAATGCATTGCATATTATGTTTTTCGAAATGCACTTCTTTTCTATGTGGGATGTATTTCACACTAGTTTGAGCAGTCTAGAACAAATTCGACGAAATGTTGACAAGTTTAGATGTCCAGACAATCTTTTGAATTAATCCTCTACCTTTTTCCAAAATCTCTTAGTCCTTTGGGCAGCGCTTAAACACTTTTGCTCTTTTTAATTTGTTTGAAAATTTAGTAAAAGCACCTTGATACCTACTGGATACTAGAAATTACCTAAAATTGTTGTAAGGGTTAGGCTTTCGTTTCACTATTTCCCCAAACCATTGATTAGTGAATGCTTGTTGTTACGTAATCTAGCTATTGAAATTTTGCCCATTTGAACAGAATTCAAAGACGCTCATGCTTAACGAGAGAAAAAATGGCGTTATGAACAAAATCGTAAATCATAATCTTTAGGGTGTAGGCGGAAGCCGCCAGAGTACGTTACCCGTTTCAAACGGAAGTAAATCCCCTTAGCCAATTAGTGATTCCTGCACTTGTAAGCAAACACGTTTTTATAACCCCCATTGTTGTTCCAACAGAAACGACGGTAATCCAGCTCGATCGTCGTAAAATGGGCGAAGGGGAAAAACCTCCAGTCCTGAATCTGGAGTGACCAACAAAGCTTGACGAATGGAACGCGATCCATTTCCGAAAAAAAAAATTAGGAACGAAGGAGCAAAAGCGCGATTTATTTTCATGACAGAAGCGCGATGGTTCCTGCTAAATTCAAAAGGGCCTTAAATTTCCCAATCTGGACCATAATCCGAACGGTTTCGAAGACTAGTAGTGTGGTAAAGATCTCTCACCCCAACGTGTTTTCATTTTTTGTAGCTCAGGGTTACCGTCTGCTAATGTCCACTTTGCTCAGTGTACTTGATTGACAAAGTCTTGTCAACGAAAAATTGCATGTGTTAATTCTAGTTTGGGAAAGGTTTAAATCAGTAATCATCATTACCTTATTTAGAAATATTTTAGATCATCCATACAAGTTTTGGTGATTAGTATATATTGAAATTATCAATATACATTTGAAACTGCACTAATTACCCCATGTTTGTAATACCTTTCCTACATACTCAGCAGTTTTACGAACCTCTTAAACGATTATGAAAACCTGTGACAGCCAGATCACGAATTTTAAGAAGAATCAAATAAGATTTAAAATGAGCTTTACTGTCAGATAAATCGAAAATCAGATTTCGCATAAATTGTTAAAATAGATTACATACGCAGAACGATATGCTTCTCAATTAACAATAATCATTTCATCCGCCCAGCAGATCGTCGTATGACAAATCATTCATAAAATTGCACGACATACTGTACATCAGCGTAAAATTTAACAGGGAGACTTATGATATAAAATTCAATCGAGTGGGATCGTGCTGCAGACACGAGAGCCCCAGCGCATCTAACCTTCTCTCCTATTTCAATCTCCCAGCTAAACTTGCTTTTCTTCAAAGTCTCCCCCTGGTATTCAAAATTCAAATCACAATTAATTACATTCCACAAAAGTGATTTAGGCAATTTACATCCCAAGGTTAATATTTTGCAATACAGTACGATATCCAGCCACATTTTCCGCATGCCTAATTTGACCTTGTGACCCTGTACATTTTATCGGTCACAGATGATCTGGCGGTCACAAACCAATCACTGCCTAATTTCTTTGAGCTCCTTCTCTGCTCCAAGAGCGTGGAACTCAGCAATGGTGGAAAAGTTGTTGTTAAACTCAGCCGCTGGCCAGCAATTTTCGTTGTTAAACACAGCGAAGCGAAAAGCAGCTGGCCATCGAGCTCAGCCAAAGAAAAACCTTGCTTCGCGCCGCCATATTGGATTTATTTACATATTGTAGGCGAGCACATGGCATTCACACGTGGTAGAAGATGAAAGAACAACTCATGGAGAAAATGGCAGCACGGCATGTAGGGAGGTGACAATCCTAAAAATAATTGTAATTATAATTGTAATTGACTAATTGGTCTTACGTATCTGCAAATGACTACCAAAACCTGCAAAACCGGTGCACATGCACACACCAATTAGTCAATTTCAATTACAATTATTTTTAGGACGGGCACTCCCTGATGAATTGGCGATTATTTAACTCCTGACTTTAGATACTTTTGTCAACATTAGCAGACGACAAAAAGCGGTGGTCAGCTTTTCTGTTGCTAAACTTTTATGTTAAACTCAGCAGCAGCAGCAGCGCAAAAAGCAGTCATAAAAAGCGAAAAACAAAGCGCTCAGCATACTGCTGAGTTTCCCTCATTATGCTGGCCTGAAAAAACCAAAATGGCGGCGGGAAGCGAGGTTTTTTTCCTTGCTTTTCCGAGCCCGATTGGCAAGCTGCTTTTCACTTCGCTGAGTTTAACAACAAAAATTTCTGGCCAGCGGCTGAGTTTAACAACAACTTTTCTACCATTGCTGCCAGCAGCTCCTCAGAATATTTAGTGGATCAACAGCCCTAATTTGATTTACCAAGCAGCAAGTCCTGGTGAAAAGATTAGTATGGATCAGAATAAAATTCATAGCGATATCAGTGCATATTTACTGATATATGGTGATACAAATATAAATCTTACTGATATCAGTACGAGTTATATTGGTGAGAATTAGTGTGACCAGTACATTTGCACAAAGTTCGCGAAATTATTGCACATGTATAGTAAAATTGCAACTCTCTATAGTGAGATTTATAACTTACAAAAATATGCAATTAAATTTGACTGCAAACATTTAAAATCACCAACAGCCTTTTTGGTTACAACAGCTGATATTACTGACACTTTACTGGAAACTAGTGATACTTTAGTGATACCAGTATATATCACTACTTAGCACTATGGATTAGTATACAGTATTATATTATTGGTATTACATGTAGTAAAGTATGGACTGTAGTGACATAAGATTATGTCCAACAATTCAGCTTCAAATATTCAGTGAATCGACTTGTAATACAGTAACAGATGACAATACTTGCATGTACAGGTAATAATACAGTCGAACTCGGTTATAACGAGCAAATTTTAGAAAATATGGTATCCAAGACACCAAAACTTAAGTTATCCTTTGGGTTCTCAGTTCAGATAGATGTCAAGTTTCGTACCCTCAGGTGTCCACCACTGTCAATTTTTTTTCGCAAACTTTAGAAAAATAAACATCTGCCAAGGCAAAAACGGAAGCTAGCCATTATTGAAGTCATTAGTTATTAGTCCACTTACATGTATGACACTTTGGGACGTTAAATAATTAGGTCATTATCTTGGTGAAGGGGTTATAAAAGGTTGATTTACGGTATTTAAATTTGATCAGCTGTACTAAAATATAAACAATTGTACCAATAAACAAACAGTTGTAAGAATTTAGTTGTAATTTAGGTGTACTAAAATATAAACTATTTAGTTCAAATTTTTACAAAAATTAGCTCAATTCGAAATCTTGCTGTTAAATTATGATACATATATTATCAAAATGTTGCCAAATGCCGACTATTGTTATTTAAAAAGAAACGTTTTTGTGATGGCACGATGCTTGAACGTGTCCCCTCTATAAAGCAATATCCCTTTAGAAATTCAAAATGCAAACTTCGGTACTTCATAAAAATACTGGATTGCAGTATTATACATTGAAACATAATAGCGTTTGCAGAACATTGCTTAAAAACAATTTAATGTAATGAGGAATAGTTTTTAAATTGCTTCAAGTGATGATGGAATGAGATGGAATTTATATTTCACGCTCATTTTCAACATAATTATTGCATGTCGAATTTGCTCGGGGAAAATACTTTTGTCACACATGGTTGAACTGGACGAAAATGAATCTGAAAATTCAATTCGTGGTCTAGCAGATAGGTGGAAACATATCGACACCTTCTAGGACCATAAAATACGACATTCAGAATGTGGTAGCAAAACGGAAATACTTCACATACGAATGAAATAAATTTTTTTCCCGTTAGGAATAGATATTGTTGAAAATTTGATAAGTGAGTGGATGGGACAGGTGTAGCCGAGCAAAACTAAAAGATCCAATTTATTTTGCACGTCGATTTATGGGGAAGACTAGCAGATAAATTGCCTCCCACAACCGAAGTAAATAAAAAAAATATTTTGAGCGATTGGTTTAACATTGAAATGGAAAAGTAATACGTTTATAACATGGCATGATGAATACTGTAAAAAAAAATTCAAGCATATATTTATATCGGCAATTTCCCATCTATTTATGTCATTAGAAAAAAACGCCCTAGATTTATGACGAACAGGGACCATTCATAAAGTATGGAATGGCTTTTAAATTTTTTTTAAAAATTCCTTAACAGGAACAAGTGAAAGGTAGTTGAAAACACGTTTTTGAAACTTCAAGCATGTGGCCAGTTGGTGTACAATTTCTCACATTCATTCACGATTTTTCACATGCAATTATCCTTTCTTCACTTTTATACACATGAAAATCTGACTTTCACATTTATTTACCCAGTATTTTTTTTTTTAAAAAATAGCTATTTCAAGAGCTATAACAGTGCATATTTCAGGACACCTCCCACATATAATATTGAAAACGCCATTGGTCATTTTGTTTACAAAACTAGATCACAAATAGTGGATTTCAGCTTGCTTTTTTAAAAAAAATTGTATGGTGCCAAATTTAATATCAATGTTTAAGAGAACGTCGTAGGCGAATTTTTTCTTTAATTCGATGAAAAATGGATTTAAAGTGCATTTTCTTGGAACTGATGTTTAATACATAACACTATTTTTAAGATTCTTACAAATATGCTTTCATACTGTATATATGCTTAAGATAATTATAAGCATGCTAAAAATGCTTTATTTGAAGAAGATTCGGGCAAATATTAGTCGATAACAGTGCGCAGCAGGCAAGTTGTTTTAAAAAAAATCAAATTCGAGTACGTTTTTTGTGAAATTAAGGACCTGAATGGAGGGGAAATCCTCGGTTTTAAGCTTGATTTCTTGTGAAATTCATTTAAAATGAATTTTTCACATAAATTGTCATTTTTACCCAATTATCACATTTTTCACACGAGAGTACAATTTTTCACATTCTTCTCACTGTTTCTCCCTAACCACATGCCAGATATTAATACCTAAGATAACGCGGTAGACCACATTAAAAAAAATTCGACCAAAAATTGATTTTTAGTGTGTTTCCATCGAAATTACTTTTGCACGTACAGGTAAGTTAACGAATTTTTAAAGTATTTTTTTATGAAATTAAGGACCTGAAAGGAAGGAAATTCCTGAGGTTTAAGCTGGATTTCATGTGAAATTCATTTCAAATAAATTGTCATTTTTCACACAATGATATAAATTTTCACATTTTCCTCATCTTTTCACGCAGTACACACATTGAGAAAAGTATTTTCTCACATTAGCCCAATCTTCCATGAAATTTCCCTGAATCTTTAATAATTAGGCAACTACCTTTATCATTTAGGAAATTTTGTTTTAAAAAAAAGTAGCAGAAATAATGTATTTTAGATTATTTTATCGGATTTTTCATACCAAATATTAAGAAATGTTAAAAACGATAAAATGTTTTGTTCAAAAAGTAAATCACAAATACTGATTTCTAATGCTTTTCTGAGATACATATACCAATCAAAATCGTTGTGACAACAAATTTCCTGACGTATGAATTTCCCTGACTTTTCCAGACCAAATCAATTTCCCTGACTTTTTAAGGTTTTCCACTGTGGTGTTTATAGCAGTGAAGGCATCGCAAAACTTGCATTATTTGGACATCATATTGCGCATATGACATTTCCACGATTCGAAGGGCATGCTATGTTGTTTATAATAATAATCGAAAATATAAATAATTCCCCCAACAATTCCCATAAGGTGCACACACGGTCTAGCCAACGATCCCGAGCATTTTTAATCAATAAATGTCAAAAGTACACTGAGAATCACGAAATGATTTTACTTATTTATGGGGAGTTCTCATGAATATATTGAAATTTTGATCGAGGGCATAGCCATCAAGAGTCGTAGGATGTCAGGGCATTTTTTTGAGAATTTTCGAGTTTATATTAAGGTGGGTTATTTTCAAGATCAGCCAGACTCATTTTGGGATTCCGATACATGAAGGTATTTTTGCGAGCCTACGAACAGACTACAGGAACGATATACATGTAGGCAACAATGGAAAAAAGGCAAAACAATTTATGGGTCTAGACTTTTCAATATGCGATCAATGTTTTAGCAGATTTTTTCAATGATATGTGGATGTTCGAGCTCAGGCAACGGAAGGAAGCACAGACGAGGTTATTTGAAAAAATAAGGGGTCGCCATGACACTTATTTATACAATGGAGTAACCAAAATCCATTGTTGGGTGCTGCCATTTTCTTAAATTCAGTTACAGTATATAGCACTTGCTGTGGACAAAAATTGCTGTGGAAAAAAAATATAGCAGAAATATAGGAATTATTTCTAAAAAAAAAAAAAAAAATCAGTAAATTAATGCAGTTTAGAGCGTTCTAACTTTTTAATTGTAATTGCTCTGCTTTTTCCCCCCAAATTTTCACCAAATATTTAAGAAAAAAAAATTAAAATAGAGTAATTTTGAGAACATCATAGGGAATTTTTTTTTGAAAAAGCACGAAAAACTAGTGTAAATATTAACATTTAAGAGAACGACATAGGCGAAATTTAAGAAAACCTTTAGCCATAATTCATTTTTAAAGACATACTTAGGAATAGTAGTATTCAAGAGAATGCTTTTAAAAAGCACTTTTACAAAAACTAGGACACAAATAATGGATTTCATATTTCTTGTCTAAAAAAGTGTATGTGTGTAAATACTAACATTAAACATACTAACATTTTTTAAACTAATAATCAACAGAATGTCGTAGACAAGGTTTTTTAAACAAAACACCATAAAAGATAGATTTAACATAGATTAGAAAACCCAGATCTCAGTGATGAATTTTAGCCAGTATCTGCTATATTTTTCATTGCCACAGCATTTTGCAGTAAAATATAGGAATTACTTGACAACCTGAATTAAAGAGTCAGACATGTGCAATATTAGTAATTAAATAGAACGTATTATTCTCAATCAAGTGTTTTTAACTTCAACGTGTTAGTTTTAGCCTTTTTTGCAGTTTTTCCATTATAACACTGTTTCTAATTAAGAGCCAGACATGCGCTATTGGTAATTAAATAGAAAATATTATTCCTATGCTAGTGTTTTTAATTTCAACGTGTTGTTCATGAAACTTTTTCTAGCTAGCTTTTACCTAGGTTTTACCAGTTTTGCCATTATAACTCGGGTTCTAATTAAGAGCCAGACATGTGCTATTGGTAATTAAATAGAACGTACAGTGTACATGAAATATTCCTAGTCTATTGTTTCTAATATCAACGTGGCCATGTCGCTTACATATTTTAGTAATTATTGATGTATTTAAATTTGAGAGCCAAACAGCTCTGATCACAGAATTTCGCGAATTGTTGACCATTATTTTTCGAGCAATTTTAGGTCAAAAATTACATCGAACGACCTTCTCTTGCCTTTTATAATTGAAATCGATTTAAATATAAAAACGCTCCAGTGCACGACAGCGTAGAAACCTTGAAAAGAGTCACTTGAGAAAAAAAAATATCAACTGCATATTTCTGGTCAAAACCAACAGCAGTCAAGTCTCGCAAAAAAAACGATGAAAACCAGGAAGCGAATTTCGCTTTAGTAGAAGAAAAAGAGGATTTTGAAAGCAACTTCCATCGCCATTTTCCATTTTGAAACAACATTCAATCTAGTTTTATTCATCCCGAAGGTGGAATTAAATCTGATATAAATATAGATAGTTTCGTGAGGGAAAAACGTTCCCTCGTAAAACACGGGTACGTTTCATATCTTGACCCTCACATTAAGATGTTTTACTATTGTTTACCCCCCTATGATTTCCCAGTTACCAATGGAATCCATCGGGGGAGAATCCAGAATCCTAAAATATTCAAAACGTGTCCCGACATAACAAAACTGGCGAAATGAGCGAAATTTAGATCAGCATTTCGATTAGATGCACGAAGAAAAGTTCAATCAGGGAAACCATTTCCGCTTTATATATGGCTCTGTTCCGCTACAGTGTTTATCACTCTAGTGCACTCGCATTTGCGAACTGTTTGTCTTATTGATAAATGGATAAAGAGCATTTGCGCATTTAGATGCTGGAATTTGCATGCAGAATGCACAAACAAAACACCTCAAAATCAAAACTCAAAACCATCGCAACCTAACAAATAGGAGTGAAATTTAAAAGAAAAAACATCTTTCTTATGAAAACATCTCCAAAATATAGCCTCGAGATAAACATGAAATATCTGATCAGCTGCCCCTGACATGCAGGCAATCACTGACAGCCTTAGAGCCATTAGGAGAAGCCCACTTAAAGTATAGGATCAATGATGGAGCAGGGCATATGCATGGTCAATACCAACATTTTGCAATTCAATTTCCCTGACTTTCCCTGAATAAATCTGATTAATTTCCCTGAATAAATCTGATTAATTTCTCTGACTTATCAAAAAATGGCACGTAATTAAAATTAACTTCATCTGCAGCTCTACAATTAACTGGATTTTTTGTATTTTTCTGTCAGAATGACTAGCCAAATCATCAATTGAATTACCCTGACTTTTCCAGGTTTTCCAGACACTTTTTGGAAAATTTACAGAATTTCAAGAAACAATTTTTGCAGATTTGATCCGAGCAAATATACCATATGGCGGAAATTTTAGAAATTATAGATCTGATCACGAAATGATGGAATTTGGCCCACAATTTTGTAAGAAGAAATATCAATATTAATAATTAAGAGACTGCATAGACGAGATTTTTGACAAATTACAAGAAATATTGGATTTTAGTGTATTAATAATAATACCGAAGCGAACACTAGTGGTTGACACCACTAGATCTAAGACACTGCATTTTTTGAGGACTTCTTTAAAATATTAAAAATTTCTTCATGATGACGGAAACGCCACAGTTGAATTATTTTAACAACATTAATGCATTTTAGGTGAGCTTTTCATAAGGAAAATTAATGATAATGGTAAGAAGTGAAAACCCCGTAGGCGAAATGTTTTGACAAATGAAATCACAAATACAACTTTTTTAATGATTTTCATGAGATTCTTATACCAATCAAAATAGTTGCGCCACAATTTCCAGCCATTATGAATTTCCCTGACTTCCACATGACTTTCCCTGACTTATGGTCAAAATGTCAACATTTTCCTGACTGTTCCTGACCACAAATATAGCTTTCCTATTGCTTTTAGGGCTCACAACACATATCCAGGCAATATATGAATTTCCCTGACTCTCCCCAGACTTTTCCAGACCAAATAATGTCAAAATAGCATGTAAAACATTCAAAATAACTGTGTCACAACATCTTCCAGCCATTAAATGAATTTCCTTGACTTTTCCCTGACTTTTACAAACCAAATAATATAAAACACGTAAAACAATCAAACTAACTATGCCACAACAAATTTCCAGTCATTATATGAATTTTCCTGACATTTCCAGACCAAATAATTTGAAACTAATGTGTGCCACAATCAAAATCACTGTGCCACAACACTTTCCAGCCATTAAATGAATTTCCCTGACTTTTCCCAGACTTTTACAAACCAAATAATATAAAAATAACATGTAAAACAATCAAAATAACTGCGCCACAAAAAATGTAGAGCCATTAAATGAATTTCCCTGACTTTTCCCAGACTTTACAAACCAAATAAATTCAAAATAACATGTAAAATAATCAAAATAACTGTGAAACAACAAATTTCCAGCCAATATATCAATTTCCCTGACTTTTCCAGTCCAAATAATGTCAAAATACTGTGTGCCACAATCAAAATCACAGTGCCACAACAAATGTCCATCCATTATTATAATAACATTTCAATGATTCTGGCACATGTTGCAGATAAGCAACAAATCTCCATTTAATTTATCTGAAAGGTTCTATTATCATTTCATCTGTTTTCAAAATTTCACTGCCGCCATACCACACACTGTAAATAGTGGAAAAGTGGGTGGTAATGGCCAGAGGCTAGGTGACCAATGAGAATCGCCCATTTTCAGACAATAGTGCATTTAAACGAGTAAATTGCCAGATTCAAACTAGTACTCAGACATAAGGCGCAATAAATTAATTGAATGGACTTTGTGTAGTCTTTAGGTTAACGATTTAATGGCATGTCTCTTATGCTTTAATGGTTCCAGTGGGAAAACCTAGACTATGGAAAATATTGGGAGTGTTGAGGGTGTTCAATTCAATGGCTGACTATTCTATAAGATAGCCATTAAATGGCCAGTTCGCTCATATTTACGAGGCATTACAGCTGGATTAAATTGAAGTGAAACAGAAATTAATACATTAGAGAGAGGGTGAATAATAAGTAGAGCTTTTAAAGGGACTGAAAGTGGTCGGTGGAGGGTATTAAACATGCTGGAGAACTTATTTAAGTGCAAAATTGACGATTATACACCGGAAAAATCGTATACGCCTAATTTGTAAATTAATGTCGAAGGTCCACTTATGCTTACTTTAATTCGAGCTATCTATAAATTTTCAAAATCTTGTGTTCGCTTCAGTTTCAAAACTTTCGATGAAATCATGGATTTTTCGATATATTTTCAACTATTTTCAACCTGATTCCCATATGGAAAAATTATTGCAAACATAATTCCTTTTTTAAATGTGTGTGTAATATCTTACGAATATATCTGTATATATATTCGTAAGATTTTACACACACATTTAAAAAAGGAATTATGTTTGCAATATATGGCAATCATTTTGGTAATAATATATAACGAAGACAAATATATTCATATTAAATTACGAATAGATTTTCCATAATATATTATGATTCCTTATTGAAAATATATTCTTAAAACATCGTTGACAAGATATTATTAATACATTATGAATACAATGCATGTCTACATTAAATATTATTACCAAAATATTTGTGCAAAGCAAATTTGGAAACGTATATTTAAAGTAAACACTTGCTTGGGCCATTTGGGATAAATCAAGTCAGGAAAAAGTACATAAAAACAAGACAAATTATAACCCCAAGTTTTAACAATGCATTTCCATCTTGTAAAGGTGGCTGAAAATTTATGGTATGTGAGTTTCAACCAAATTATCATTATAACAGGGTTGCTCCAGAGATGAAATATTAAACTTCCATGACTTTTCCAGGTTTTGAAATAAATTTCCCAGTCCAATGTAAGGAACGCTATACATTTGCATACGCAATTGTGTTGTAGCTAAACAGCACAATGATACAACATTTCAGAAGTGAAAAGCAAATTTAAATATTTTTGTGAAAGTAGCAATTTCATTACTACATTCACGGAATTGCTTGTAACCCCTTGACTTTTGTGTTAACAAATAACTACAGTATATCCATGTAAATTGCGTTATTGATTTGCTGAATTACCCTGACTTTTTAAAAATAAATCCATTTTCAATAACTTTCTAGTTCGTACGAATTTCCCTGACTTTTCCAGGTTTTCCAGGTCTGGGGAGGGGTTTTGAAATAAATTTCCCAGTCCACCCTGACCACTGAAAAAAATACGACACATGCCAATGTATAAGGAATGCTATACAATTGCATTTATTACCTGTTGTAGCTAAACAGCACAAGAATACAAATTTTCAGAAGTAACCAGCAAATCTACGTAAATATTTTTTGTGAAAGTGGAAATTTCATTACTATATCCACAATATTGATTGTCATCCCTTGATTTTTGTGTTAACTAACTATAACTACTGTATGTAAAATGTATTGTTAGTTTATTGAATTTCCA
>JAQGAF010003324.1:0-18122 GCA_034687865.1 Kryphioiulus occultus
CCACTCCTCCTCGATTGCAGTCCTCAGCTCCCGGACAGATGAAACTGCAGGATGTCTTGCTCTAAATACCACACTTTCCGAGTTTAAATCGGACATTTTCTTGATGTGAAAAGCACATTTGTGGGCTATACATGCAGGTGGCACGAATTTTTTGCTCGTAAGTGTAATTTCAATCCAGAAGTTATTTCATTATAAGTTGACTATTTCATAAATCGAGTATAGCGTGTACCATGGTTTTAGGTGAAGTTGCTCTTTTTACAATGGAATCAAACCCCCACTATGGCAAATTGGTTCCGTCTATATTTCGCTGCATTATGACAATATCGAAATTTGTAAAATCAAAATAATGTAAATGCCGAGCATCTCAGTGTGGAAACTCTAAATGTCAGGGGAAAATAAAAATTTGAATCTAGGAAAGTCTGGGGATTTTGAACCCCTGAGAAGGGAACTTTCAAGTATTAGTCCTCACTAAATCGTGATTTTCAGACACCCTGTCCATGTCAGCATTCATATCATTTTGAATATCCCATCATTCACCGAAATTTTGGTTAAAATTAGGTAGAAAATGGACTTTTGTCATACAAACTCATATTTTCACCACACAAAAAAGCCACTGTGGCCTGTGTGCGAAATTTTTGCGGGATAACAGATGATGGATTTTAACCCAAGTTTTGTAATTACAAATACTACCTCAGCATTTGGTTGCCCCAACCACGTCTATACTGCCTCCATTTGGCCAACCCCTTCCTCCCAACGATAATGATACTTGAATGTCCCAGATTGCAACACGAGACAGAACACCGGCTCATGTCATTTTGCTTTAGTAAAGAAATTAGCCAAGATCAGCTGCTTTGGGTCCAAAATCTGTATTTAGAATGATTTGTTCGACTGCCTAACTTCCTATTTGCCTTCAACCTTAGAGTAAGCTCACAAAGTGGGTGTCCTTAGAAGAATTGTTGCAAGTTTCGAAGAACGACGAGGATGGACTGATAGGAATGGAAGCCGTAGAAATCCTCAGTAAGCTGCAAGATGGGCCTGGTGAGTATTACATGAGCAATTAAATTATTGAATGACGCGCACAATATCTTGCCCCTACCCGTATTTATTTTTTTCGCATTTACGAGGGATGTGTATTCGAGGGCGCTCTCGGCTTGCGAAATCTATCTTTCGCTATCATTGTAATTCTTCAATTGTTCGGGATGTCTGAAATTTCAGTCTCCGCCAGTGCTGTCGTCGAAGAGGACAGTTTCGATAAGCACGCTTTCTCGTTGGAGTCATGCGACTCCAAATCTGGCGTTAGTTCATTGTTAGATTCAGCGCATTACACGCTGCAAGGTGGGTACGTCAGTGGCAGAATTATGCTATTTTTGTCTTTTAAGAAATCTGGACTTTTCAAGCAATTTTCTCACTTGCAGATCAACAGGCTTTGTTCGTTGCATTCGTCGCGAAGACATTTCCACATACGGTTATGAGCCGCACGGTTTTCAACACAACGTTCGTCGAAATGGGATGGCCCAAGCAGCACCTAGCGGCCTTGTTTAGGCAAGTTTTCTGCACTTAGTCGTATTCTGATTCAAGAATGGCTGGCTTGGTGTAGTTACATGGCAGTGAAGTTGGGAAATTTTTTCTCGCTTCAGAGCTTTCGATCAGCACAACGTTCACTTCGTGAGCTTCAGGGAGCTCCTTATGGGTCTGGCTGCAATGGAGTTTCGCACGCAGCATGGTGGCCACGCGGCTGAATTGAGGTGCCGGTACATATTTCGGTACTATGACTCCAATGGCAACGGCAAGCTGGATTATGACGACTTTCGGTAAAGGGTTTGCCGTTTTTCTGGCAAAATCGTTCCAGCAATCTTTACACACACATAGTTCTTATTTTTGTTCAGGAAGATGGTCACCGATATCCGCTTGCTCAGAGGACTTACAAAAGATGAAAACGAGAAGGACCTGGTGTCCGTGGCAGAGGAAAGCTACAAGTACGGTAGTATGAAACTTGAAAACATAAGTTAGACGAACCTTATGGTGCCCAGGGTGCTCACTTTCTTGAAAGTCAGGGAAATGAAAAAGTGTCAGGAAATTTTCAGTTTGCTTCAACAAATTGATTTAGTCATCATCTTTTATAAAAATTTGGTATAAAATGTATAATTTTTCTTATTTAAAAAAAAATCACATGTAAAATGTCAGGAAAAACAACTTGAGAATTTGAGTGGAACCTTGCTGTACTGTGTAATACAAATGAATTGAAGTTGAATTCTGATTATTGACGAACCTGGAAATGTCATTGAAATTGGAAAAGCCTGGAAAAGTGAGAGAAAATCGGCGTTAGTAATACATTTTACATAGCTAATTATTGGTTAACACAAAAATCAAGAGATTATCCAGGATTCTCTCAGAGAAATAACTGGAAGAAATTAATAATGAAATTCTCACTTTAAAAAAAACAATCTAAATTTACTGTTTCCTAATAACAATTTATGTTCCTTCTCCTGTGTTTGTATAATAAGCAAAAAATATATAATTCCTCGCTAATTATCCAGAATTCCACCATACCTGGAAAATCTGGAAATGTCAGGAAAAATTGATTCATGTTGAAAAAGTAAGGGGAAATCAACAAAAGTAATACATTTTACATAGTTAGTTGACACGATTTAAATTTGTGCTCTTATCTTCTGTTTATGTATAATAAGCAATAAATATAGCATGCCTTACCTTGGCCTCTGCCATATTTTGGCATTTTCAGTGGCCAGGGTAGTCAGGAAAAATTGTTTTAAAACCTGGAAAAAGTCAGGGAAGTTGAAAATGTCGTCTCTGGGAAGAACTCGTTATCCTAATTTTTGGATAACCAACCATCAGCATTGAGATCTCGACAGTAATACTGACCATGTGAGGGCGATGGTATGCCTTAGCAATGTAGGTCCACTTTAAATCTCCAGTTTTTAATGTGTGTCGGTTTTCGTTGCAGGATTTTTGGAAAGGAACCCAGTGAAAGTCTGGCACTCATGGAGTTTCTGTCGACAGTGGGTCAGCTGAAGTTCAGGGGAACATCCATCCTTCTGAGGCTCAGTGGCTCGCTCGAGTCATTCGTGGCCTCAACTATGTAACGATTTTACATCAGTTTTACCGATGCTTTTGATTAGACAGGGATGCTGACTGACAGTTATCGTGTGCTTGTTTAGGAGTGCGCAGGCCAGGGTGGATATGCTCGACAACGTCCGAAGTCCCCGCAAGAGGCCGAAATTAAATAACGTCAAAGCCAAAGAGGACAGCGAGAGGCTGGCAGCTCCATCCGTGAACCACTGGCACTTGACCAGGGGCGATGCGCTCGAAGAAATGGATTGTGATCCAAGGCTGACCTCCGGCCCCGGTGGTGACGATGAGTGTCCGGAAATGGGGTACGAACTGGCCACACATTCGGTGAAAGTAAAGCGAACGGGACACCTGACCGACGTCCACTCGTTGTGGGACCTTGAAGGGACGCCAGCCGTCAACACTGATTTTGAATTCACGGAGAAGATGAAGTTCGAACGCTTTTCGTCCATCGATGCGTTCAATCAGGTGATGTGCAAAAATCTAAATTGATAGATTTGAGGTTCGTGAAAACCTGGACAAGTCAGGAAATACACCGAAAATCAATTGTCCGCAAATTTTTGTTTATTCGCCTCTGGCATTCCTAATTGATAAATAAGGTATTTGGCTACTTATCAAATACTTTCAACAACTAAGAAATTCCCTACAACGTTTACATCATTGTGAATAATTCTTCAAATTTGGAAAAAAAATCGTAGTTCGTATTTATACACCAAAATTCATTATTTTTTTTTGTCATTTTTCGATAAATTTGCCTGCACCATTCCTTTAATTATTAATATTGTTTCTTTTTTAAACAATTTCTGCCATATGGCATTTGAAATGGGATCTTCCTTTCCCATCTGATCTGGGTCAAGCCAGCTCTTCCCAGTCCTGGTCATTGCTTCAATACATTACAATTTTTACGAAGTTTAGAATAAGTAGGACAAACACACGGCTTAGCCCTTTCGGAATTAAAAATGTCAAATCCACAAATAAAGGTTGATTTAAATTGTCTGGAATTTTCCCAATACTATGTATAGAAAACCTGGAAAAGTTAAGGGATTTGACGTTACTAACGCTGAGGAAACCCTGTTCGTTTATGGCACATCATAACAGTTGCCAACATATGTTTGCAGTTCTCGTATGCCAATCAGCTGCTTCGGGCTCTTCGTTATTTCGAGAAGTCTCACCAGGAGCCGGGCGGCTCGAATCGTCTGATGCCGACGCAGCGCAAACCGGCCATGTCCTGGGGAATGCACGACTTCAAGATCATGGCCAAGGGCCTTATCGCCGTGTGCGATCAAGCGGCCGAAATCATGAGCCAAGAAAGCAGGCTTCTAGCCCTGTCTTCGCCATCGTACATTTTAGGTGAAAATCGAAAAGCAAGACTAATATCGCGAATGTAGTCTTGCGTTTCGAGCTAAGTCGATGCTCATTTTATTTTTTGTTTCACCTTTCCCCAATTTGCCCGTAACTAGGCGACCTGCACGGAAACTACCACGACCTGCTGTGCTTCGAGAAAGTCCTCTGGCGAATGGGACCCGGACTTACCCCGGCCAACATCCTGTTCCTGGGAGATTACGTCGATCGCGGAGAGCATGGTGTTGAGGTACTTAGCAGCGTTCGGATGCGATGACCACCTTGTTTCGTGATTGTCGCTCTTCTGAATAACTTTTCGATCTCGTCGCAGGTCGTCGCCTACTTGTTCTCCCAAAAAATCTTAGCGCCGAACAAAGTGTTTCTGCTGCGAGGAAACCACGAGGTGCGCTCGGTTCAGAAACATTTTTCGTTCCATAGGTGTGTATGACTATCACCAGCAGAGTACGGCTCTATAGTAAGCTAAATGAATTTTTTTTCGCAACATTCTCAGGGAATGCTTGCAGAAGTTTGGAAAGGACTTGGGCGAGGAAGTCTGGGAGAGTGTCAACAAATGCTTCGACACCATGCCCATAGCCGCAGTCATTGACAAAAAGGTGAGCCAGCACGGATTTCTGTCTGAAGCTGTCTCATTGGTTGAATGATCCATTTTTGGTGTTTTTTCTCGCAGGTGTTTTGTGTTCACGGAGGAATATTTCCCTCGTCGTTTGGAGGCGGCTTGATCTCTGCCTTAAGCTCTATCCCGGTCCCGTTGCTCGATCCAGAAAAAGATTGCCCACTAGCTTGGGAAGTTATGTGGAGTGACCCGGCTGAGTGAGTTTCGTTAAATTTTTATATGAAAGATCAAACGACACGTATATGCTGAGACGATGTCCGAATTTGTGGGTTCCTCATGGTAACATCCAACCTGGAAAACCTGGAATACTTGGGACTTTTGAATTGAGAACTTGGAATGTTTTGATATCGAAATAGTATTTTGTGTTGAACAAAAAATTGAACAAAAACTATTGGCCTGATTATTATATCATTCCCTTAAAATTCAGCATTTCTGAATGTTTTTCAAAAAATGTTGCCTTCGATCCTCTTATATTAGTTTAAAAATAAAAATTGCATTGCTGGAAAACATTTTCAAAAGAGTATAGTGTAGCTAAAATCCGATATTTCTGGTATTTTTTTTAAATTTTCGTTTGTGGAGTTGATTTCTGCCAATATTATAATCTGTGATCTACTTTTTCTTAAAAAAAACTTTCCGCAAAATTTCTTTTGTTAGTATTATCTCCAAATAACATTTTCAAGTGAAACGTAACTAAAATCCATTATTGAGATATGCCCCACATATTTCGACTATGGCGTTACCAAATTATTTAATTTTATAAAGCAAATGTTTTTTGTGAAATGTTGACTAAAACCCTATAATGTTAGGTCTAAGTTATAATTCTGAGAAATTAGCTCAAACATGATTGGGCCTGATAACCAATTCTACCATCACCATAAAATTCAGCATTTGCGATTGTTTTCCGAAAAAAAATTTGCGTGCAGTATTCATGAATTAATCTGAATTTATGCATTATCGTTGCCGCCGTTATTAATGTTTTCTGGGAAACGTTTCCGAGAGATTGCTCCTGAAATCTGTTACTTCTGGTAGTTTTATTAGAATCGTTAATTTGTCAATATCAGTATTTCTGAAATTTTCAAATTGGTTGAAACTGCATGGTTGGTGATGCAATTTATCTAAAAAAATCCTGCAAAAATTTCTTTCATTTCCACACAAAAAAAACATTTCGAGATAATTATACCGCGTTTTTCAAAAATGTTCGTAAATTCCATCATTGGGATATGTTTGTTCGGTGATATTAACCAAAAACCTGCCATTTGAGATCTAGTTTCTCAAAAATTTCGCCTACAGCATTTCCTTTTTTTAATAGAATTGTGGCACACATTTCATCATCACTCGAAATTTTATTTTTTCAGTCTGAAAACGGGATTTCCCAGTGACGCGGAGGCGGACGGCGAATGCTTCAAGGATGGCTTCGCACCCAACAGACGCAGAGGGACCGCTCACGTGTTCACAGTCGACGCCCTGGAGGCCTTCCTCAGCCGCAATGGACTCTCCATCGTGGTCAGGGCCCACGAGGTCCAAGAAGCCGGATTTCAGGTAACTCGAGCATGTCTGATGCCCTCTACCCTCTCACTGACCTTTTGCAGTAACGAACCTCTTGTGTCTTTTGAAGCTGCAACAGCGCGGCAAACTGCTGAGCGTGTTCTCCTCGTCCGGCTACTGCGGCGGCTCCAACGAGGCCGCTTGCGTACTCGCTGACCGACACAAGCTGAGAACCATCAGGCTGGACACAACATGATCAGCCGTTGCCGATGCTCCTTTGTGGCACTCATTCCTTGTTTAGTGCATTTAACAAAACCTGTTTTGGTCTCAAAGGTCTTTCGTCGCCCCAAATGTACAGAAAGTCTAAATGTGTCGCTTATTTGAATGTTTTATTCAAACAAGTGCTTGGTTTTTATGTTATCACTTTATTGGGTGGTTCGATTCTACTCTCCTAAAGACTCGCACTTTATTTCGAAATTCTGTACGCCATTATGGTGAGCATAAATATCACTTTCTACATAACTCACCTCTGTTCTTGTATTGCCCTTCGGTACGATAGCTATCGAGGAAAAGACCCAAGTTTGGAACTGCAAGAAGGCCATCTCGGCTGCTGACGCGAAACACTGTCCGATATCTGCTCAAAGATGTGATCCGAGCATCTAACCACCGCTGAAGCAAGGTTAAGGGAAGGTACGGCTTGTAACAGGAAATTGCATAAGTTGGATTCGGAGAGCTGAAGGTAATCTGCAACGGTAGGCCATAAATTTATATGCATTGCAGATCACTAAAGAGATAATTTCTGCAATATGTACCCTGCGTGAGAAATATTTGCACATCACTCACTAATGAGAAAGCATACGAAAGTAACATTCCAAAAGCAAATGCTCTGCAAAAAAAACTGCAATGCACTGCACAAACCTGAAAGATGTTGAACTCCTACAAATCTTTAAACCGAAGTAAGTACGCATTAAACAAATGCCCCAGCTTGACTTATAAATAACTGTGGTTCTAATGTGTAGAACTCGGTGAGAATATTTACTTTGAAAAGTCGGGAAAATTCAATAAATCATTGGCAGATTTCGCTCAGCTAGTTATTCTTTATCACAAAACTCAAGAGATGACGAGTCTTTAAAAAAAAATGAAATTGTCCATTAAAGAACTGATCTAAATTTACTGTGTTCTCATGAAAATTCTTATTTTATCTCCAGTTTATCTGCAACTAGCAATATATATAGCGTGGAATGACCCATGTGTTGAGTTTCCTCAATTATTTTGATATAAAGATACTCACTGAAACCGTTTGCTGTCAAACCCGGTTCATTCAGAAGCTTAGGCATATTAGACAACAAAGCTTATTAGACCATAAATCGATTTGAAAACTGTTACAGCAAAAACTGTAATAAATTGTTGGAAAAGTGCCGATGTGAAATAAATGGCAGAGGTTTGGAGCGACCCTAAATGGAAATAACCTAGTAAGATTACACTTAGTAACAGGAATAATTACGGATGATGGGATAGCTTTGAAAACATTGGCAATATTGATTGCTAATAGGAAAATTGTCAAGTTTCCAGAAGAAACCAAGGTCCGAGGGGATTTCATTTTATACGTTAATCCAGGGTTCCCACTCAAATTCTCAAGTTGAATTCCCTGACATTTTACATGATTTTTTTTAAAATAAGAAACATGATGACTAATCAATTGGTTGATGCAAACTATCTCAATTTTCCTGACTTTCCTGAAAGTGGGAAACCCATAATAAGATTGCTTTATTTCTACACAGAATCAAGTCGCAAATAACCCAAACTTTTTTGGTAGATTTCCTTTCTGCCTGCTGTTGCTTTGAACTACAAAACGTGCTGACCTAGTGAACACATAACATGACACTCTCCACATCAGGTTTTAGTTTTTATTTTTTTTTTCGGTTTTTTTAATCAATTCTACAAAAATCAACTGGTCATTGTGGCTCGTTTCAAAAAATCTGGAGGCGAATGGAGGGGGGTGGGGGGTCTTGGGAGGTAGAAAAAAGGTTGGGGCAGGGGGAAAAAAAACGAAATAAAAAGCTCGAGAAAAATAAACCAGGGGATTTTTGCTACTTTTTTAACGGGAATGTGGCGGTGGTGGGGGACGAGGTTGAATTTTTTTTTACAATCTGCAAAAACCTTTTGGGATGGGCAGGGGGTATGGGTAGAGGAATGGACAATTTTGCAACACCTAAAACTTAACAAGCCACACAGTGGCACAATTTTGACAAAAACGATTCACCAAATTAATGTTGCATCATTTTCCGATCTGCGTGCAGATCTCGCGGGGGATTTTTTAATTTTTTTTTGGGGGGGTAATGGGGGTGAGGTGCTTTTTTTTGGGTTGGGGAGTGTGGGCAAGGGGATTTTTCTCAGGGTGGTGGTGAATTCAAGTATCGTGAGTAAACGCATCGAAGCTAGCTGGACACGGCACGAGACATCATGCTGCCGAGACTTGGCCTCGTGGGTGCAATCTCGAAATCAGTCAGTTGGTTTTTTGTCCCGTCGTTGACCGCTGACCGCTGTCCACTCCAGACCCGCCCCACGACAGGAGCCAAGCGTGACAAGCGGATGATGCGTTTATTTGAGAATCTTGCGCTGCGGTGGTGGCGGCTGGCCGGCCGAGAGCTGCTGCGAGAGGTCACGAACCCTTAGGTCCTTGCTGCTGCCGCTGCATGGACAGCCAAAGATTACCCACTGTACATGTTGTAAGGCACTGGGGGGAAAGAAAATTGGCAGTTCCATGAACGCTGAACGCAAAAGAGCGCAAATGGCCGGTGGTCAGCGCAGGTTTGCGGGATCTAACGCTGGGTTCGAACCCGAGGGGGGTCACCCCTAGCGAATTTTTCCAAAACGCCCCAACCAGAAATCCACTTTCCTACATGTAGTTCACATCGGGTACGCCTGGGATGGGGGCACGGTGCGCATGACGCGTCCCGCCATGGGGCCCGGCCTACCTGAGTGGTGCTGGATGAAGATCTGGTGCTGGTGGTGCTGAGCGGCCTGCACCGAGGCGGACGTGGCCTGGATGACCGGCGCCAGCGCCATGGAGGTGTGCGGCACCAGGTGCGCCATCTGCGAGGGGGCCCCGTGCCCGTGGATGGGGTGGCCCTGCAGCGTGTGCGTGGGCATGCCTTGAGGGTGCCCCGGGGCGCCAGGGCCCTGCTGGTGCAGGATGACCATCTGCTGGTGGCCCTGGTAGGCTGCCGCCTGCGAAGGGTGCGAGGCGTGCGGTCCTGCGCCCGCATGCGTCACGATCGAGCCAGGGTGGTAGTGCTGGTTGGACTGCGCCATGGACGACGGCGTGGCCGAAGGATGCATAGTCTGCGGCGAGTTGGAGTGCGGGTTGCCCCCTTGCTGCTGCTGCTGTTGTTGCTGCTGCATGCTCGCCGCCTGCTGCATGGTGGGGTAGGCCGTCAGCTGCAGCGCACCTGGGTTCGCAGCCTGCTGGTGGTTACCCTGGTTGGAAGGGTTGCCCGCGTGAACCGGGCTCGGCGTCGGGTGCATGCCCGTCACCTGACCCTGGCCACCCATCGGACCCTGCTGCTGAGGCGGCGGTTGTTGCTGCTGTTGGCCCTGCGGCTGCTGGCCAGGGTGCGGGCCGCCCGGCGTCATAGCCTGCGCTGGATGCGGCGGCGTGGAGCCAGGAGGAAGCTGCTGGGGGACACCCGGGTGCGCCGACACTGGAAGAGAAATCGGGACGATGGATTAGTGAAGTGAAGAGCCAGGAAAAATTTGATGATGCGATGATGGAGTCTGGGACGGGCGTTGTGCGGAAACCATAAGCAAGGAAAAAATTTGAGATGATGCTATTGCCCGAAAGTGAAGATGTCTGATGAAGACAAAAATCGAAACTAATGTGAGTAAACTAGCATGGGTTTCCATTTTCATTCTGGGTGAGGGACAGTGAACCATTGGCTTGAGACAAACGTGAGTTATGGTTTACTAGCGTGGAATTTTTTTTTTGTTATGGGCGCGGACTAAAGCGAACGACGAGCCGGTACTTCCAATTAATGCAAATTGTTAACTATCATACTCTTGTACCTGACCTGAAACCTGAATTTAAATTTGCACAAAAATGGGTGAAGACCGTACCTAATGTGCGCTTCTTAAACTAACATGAGAGCTTCGGAAACTTAGCAAAAATCAATACCCCAACAAAAAAAAAACATTCTAAATCTTAGTAACTTAAGAAATGAAAAAAAAACTATTCTGAAAGTGTCTGACGTATTTCTTCCAGACTGACTGCTAACCTTAGCAAAAATCAAAACAAAAAAAAATTATCTAGTAAACCTTAATAACTCAAAAGATGAAATTGTATCGACAGTGAAATGTTTTTCATGCAATTATTCCACTTGTTTTATTTCCGAACAGATTCGAAAAAACCTTGGGCCAAATAACTGACTGGCTCGGGTCATGTTGGGAAATTTCGATATCCACCAGTGAGACTAATGCCTCGCAGGGTGACCAGAAACCCTGCCGATTAGTGAGGAGCAGTACGAAGGACAAGGATTGCGAGTCAAAGGACACTGACCGAACATCTGACTAGGCACGTGCTGTGTATCGTGATGGGTCACGAGATGCGACGGGACCATGGTCATACCCTGACCCGGCATTATCCTCGAGGTGACCATAGAATACATCTGTGAAAGACAGAAGAAATCATTAGATCAGTTTACGAGCTAAACTAACGGACCATCTGGTTTGCGACCATTACCTGCGTGTAAGGCATGCTGTGCTGCTGGCTGCCATGCGTGGGAACCATTGCCTGCGGCGCGTACTGCACGAACGAGGGCGTGGCCATGGCCGTCGAGGCCAGGATGGGCTGACCGGTGGCGGCGGCGACGTGCATTGAAGGAGAGAACTCTGGCCTCTGCTGCATGGACCCCGGGTTGGCTGCAAAGTACAAGTCTGTTGAGATGAGACTCGCGGCTTGATGAGCGGTGTCATGATGAGGAGGAGGAGGAGGAGGAGGAAAAACACGGGGCATCGGCGTACTTTTTCGGAACCTCGGCCCCTGCTGCATGGCTGCCGCGTTCATGGAAGAAGCCGCAGCCAACGAGACGTTGATCGGCGTCGACATGATGTACTGCGGTTGCATCGGGGCAAACAAGTGCTGGCTGTGGACGACCGGGAGGGACTGCTGCTGCGTCATCATGGTGCCCGGGGTGTGCTGCCGAGGCGGCGTCGGGATCTGCGTACTCGGACTCCGCTGCGGAGACAGTAACAAAGGTAAGAAATTTGTGGGTTATTGACCAAGGCCTTGATTCTACGCATAGCGACCAATGAGCTTTTCAGTGAGGTTTACATAGGATTTTAATTTGGTTGATATCTCCAAAGTTTGTCATTATAGATGCGGGCCATAAATGTATTGTAAAATTTAAGAAATTTCAACAGGGTGATGATAGACACTACCTGCATTGACAGAAACTGAAAATGAAATCCTTGAACCCATGGTGAACAATATACTCGAAACATAAAAAACATCTCTGTATGTTAACTTGAAAGAGTGACGATCGTTCAGTTTTGAATGCATTTACAATTGTAGCAATTTCGTACAAACGAGCCGTTGGGGGTTGTTTTCTGTCAATGGAGGTAGGAGATTACATACCGGCCAATTTTACGAGTTGAATTGAGATTTAAATTTAGCACCGTTGGCAAACCAGTTTTAATGACAAGTTCACTGCTCAAACATCAACATTAATTACGGATAAATTTCCTAATGAACATAGTGAAAGTAAATTCGATGCACTATGTGGGACTTGCTTTGAAGACCTGTAAACTAATTTGGGCCAACTTATCTTGATTTAAACAAGCTTTCAAAGGAGAGCAGGAAACATTTTGTTTGTAAGTAAAAAAACATGCGAATTTTGAAGCCACGGTTAGACCGGATTACATCGAACTCTTGATTATGACAAAATTTGTGATAGAGAAAACCGTACCGAAGAAGTGGTTTTAAAATTCAAAGAAAACTAAATCGCAGGCAACATTAACTTGATGAAACTCATTAAATTCTCCCCTTAGGGCAGTTTAAAAATTCTTACAACAACTTTTTATAATCACAGGCAATATTAACTGGTTCTATTAAGTTGGTGAAACTCATGTTTTGAATAAAATGTTCCGTTAAATCCTCCCCTAGAGAAACACGACCGCATGCTCGATTTGCGTTTGCAACTAGTTTGAAGTTAAGAAAACTCGAACATTTATTTACATGTACTTTCACCAAAAAATGAACGATTAGTCGCTAACTAGGATCAACCGAGTTGAGCGACTCGTCAAATTTCGCGCGCTGTTAAGTTAAGATGAGGGAGGGTACACTTAATCAAGGCCCAGGCTAAAATCGACAAAATAACAAATGAACAAATGGGCAACTCACGGGTGTGAATGATTTTGCATTCGGGTTTAGGACAAATTCTTTGGCATTAGGATTTAACGTAGATTTCTTTAGGGTACTGCGGATGGAGAAGACAAACGAAAAAACAAATGCAAATTAGTTAGCGAACTATGCGACACCGCTTCAGCGCCAAATTCGACTTCGCGTCTCTTTTTGCTGACTTTGTCATTTTGTCTACGTCGTCTAATTTCTCCTTAGGATCCGTTTCTTCTAGTTTACTCGCGTCGTCCTTCACATCTTCAGATAACTGAAATTACAAAAGCACAACTGAGATCAGCACCAGCATAGATTACTCATTTCAGACTCTTAGAAACTCGTGATTTCCCACCTTAAAATTAGATTTAAATTTTTTCAGGTCTGCAGTTTCCTCTTCCCGAGCAGCTGAAAACACACCAAAAACAGTCGACCGACGATTAGCAACAGCGACGAAAGGGGCAAAAAGCATGCTGTCAGCTGTCTGGCACTCACCCTTGGGGGTAATTATTTTCCTAGAGATTTTCGATTGTATATGATTGCTAGTAGACGCTAGTTGGTGTGGTTGAGCCGCTTGCGGCGGGGGACCACCCGTGTTATTAAGTTCACTGGTCACTAATTTAGCCTGGTCCACGAGTGGCGGAGCCGGCGGCTTGGCGTCGCCATCCGCGATTTGCATGCCGCCCTCGGCCAGTGGTTTCTTGTGGTCCTCGCGGCTGCCATTTAACTTGGCAGCGGCTTCGCTTTCCGCAATCTGGGCCAGTGGTTTGCCACCGAGATTCTGGTTCATGCCGCTGCACGAGGGCGGCGACTGTTGCAGCTGGGGTTGCGAGGGCGGTGGTTGGGTGTGCGGCAACGGGGGAAGCGCGTGGTGAGGGGGCACGTGGGGAGGCCTGGCCTGGCCCATGTTCATGTGGGCAGAGGGGGGAGGTCCACCTACCACGCTGCCGTTGTTCGGATGCATGATGTGAGAAGTCTGGGGCGGCATGGACATGTGCTGTTGCGGGTGGGACATTCCGTGGACTAGCCGCCCCATGCCGGAGGGTGGACCGCCGTACGAGCTCTGAGGCGACGGCGTGCTCCTGATGGGCTTTCCTCCTCCGGGTTGGGTTTTTCGTTTTCCGGGAGGGACATACCTTAACGAAAACATTTTGCATTAACTTGGCTGCGGTTAGCTTCGGCAAATTTAACGAGTTTAACTGTATTCAGTTACTGACAGTAGGGTACTGAGTTGAAATTGAAATTGAAAATTGATAACGATGTACTTACTTCCCGGAGCAGTTGGCGTTATCGTTTGGCCTGACGACGGCACTAATCTTCTCGTCCTCGTCTGTGTTCTCGGTGGCCACTCGTATCCGGTAGGTGGCGCTGCTCTCTATCTCGCTGGCTATCTTCAGCGCCTTCGCTTCATTCTTCTTGTATTCGTCCGTGTTCTTCTTCTCTAGCTGCATTCTGAAAGTAGTGCAAGATGGGATGTGGTTACGAGCACATTCGGCTTGTCGAGGTGCGGCAATGGACGACGCGTGGCTTACGTGTAGCCAGTCAGCGAGTGGTCGTAGGTGGACTGGACTCCATATTGCTGTTCGTTGGTGCGGAACATGTCGTTGACGTCCCAACCATTCTACAGGGGCGGAGGAAAGAAACATGTTCAGATTGAGAGCGAGGTAAGAATCACAAGGACAAAAATTGCGCCTTAATGACTTTTCAAAAAACTCACGGCGCTTTCGCTGTCTAGGGCAGGAAACTCTTCGCAATCGGCTGGGGCGCCGTCCCAAGGCTCCAATTCCTTTTCCGCTAGCTGCCCGTTGTATTTACTACTAATAGCGCTGTCGGTAGCGAAAAAATCTAGGGACGCAAAAGGGTAAGAGTTTTACTTTTTCCGCATGTCCTAGTAAAGCAGATTTCGGGGGTTGTATTGGGACAAACATGACATGAGTCGCGCTGATCAATGTTCACAAATATTGGTCCCACATGCACTATGAAATTGCTTGAAAAAATAATAGTTGAGCATCGGCACCTTTCGTAGCATAGTCTAAATCTGCATTCATCGTGGTCAGCATCTCGATATCGCTGGTCTTCAAGATCAGCTTGTGTATGATTGCATCCTTAGTCGGCATGCAAATCTGGCCAAGCTTCTGCATGTTCTTCTCAACTTTGTGCGCCATTTCGAGCACGCATTCGCACTGAGAAAGGCAAGGGGAAAAGCAGAAAGAGGGTCAGTATTGCATTAGAGCTTGCCTGAAAAAAAGTGTCAGCAAAACAAACCTGCGGCGAAAACGTCCGAAATAAACCTTCATAAATGGCGCCTTCAACGGTGTGCACTTGGATTGTACAACCCTAAATTTGAAGAGTTAGATTAGGGAGGGAGCTTGCAAGTGATTCAAGTTTAGTTTAAAAATCGTTGATAAGGTGTCAGTCACATACCAGTAACGAGACTGCGGCGTGCATGAATCTTGGATTGCTGTAAACGCCGTCAACCTGAAATTGGTGGCTCGTAATCAAATTTCAAATTGTTTTCACACACTTTCGTATAGTACAAACAAATTTCGCTTTTTTTCTGGAATAATACTCAAAAAAATACTCACGGCGCTTGACCTATCCATTGATCCTTTTCCCCTGGGACCCCTATACCAAAAACAAAAATCCAGTTTAGCAATAATGGCTTTTTTAATTTAGCCATTCGTCAAGTTTCTCGACGCGAAGAGTTATGATTTTAACCTGATTCTGCGAATCACAACTGAAGAGGCCAGACGAGATTTGAATAACCCACTCCACTGGACTAAAAACTCTAGTAAGTTTTCTTTCAATACACTTTATTTACCGAACCAAAACCTGAATCAACCCGAATTCGCCAAAAGAAACTGCAGTTGTTTGACATTGCCCCCCTTTTAATTATGACTAAGTTACCGCATGCTAAAGTGTGCCACCAGTTTTTAATATTTTCTAAGGAGAGGGATTTTTTCTGCCGGATCTCTAGTAAATCCTTTAGCTAATCCTGTTGACACACTGACTTGAGTAACTGTTTCCAACAAGGCATGTTACTGATTGTTCGCCAACGCTTGTTCACTGTCTGACAACTATTCTGCCTTCAGAAAGAAAAGAAAGGAAACGTGTACTATCCTCCAAAAAAGTATGAACTGACATTCATTTTAGCATTTACCTCAACATACTGGTGGATAGATGTCCAGTCAGTATTGAAATTACCACGAAACACTGCACAAAGTCATTCAAACTATCTTTTGCAGTATATGATGTATAATTAATTTTATACATTTCATTCACGCATGTAACTAATGATCCTGCCCTATTGCCCGATGTGAACTACATGGCGATTGTAGCCTCAACATCCAATTGAAATGACTGAGAACATCATTTCATTTGGCTGTCACATTCCCACATCACAGCATATCTTTGACTGTTTGCTAACATTTTTAAACGTACTGTAAATTGGATGCAAGGCGTTTTTTGCAAGTTTGTGCGGAGCAACCCACGCCAACGATATTTCTGACAATTATTCTGGACAGTAAAGGTGCGTGTACACTGCATCACAAAACAGTTATTTAACAAATTAGTTTTTAACTCCGTTGTACAGCTTGACATTTAGCATCCACTCCATTAGATGGATAACATTTTTTTTTGTTAAATGATATATTCGCACCTTAAAAGCATGTAACCACTGCCCAAGACACAGCAATACGACATATTTTTGAGAATCAAACTGATGTCAAACTGTACATGTAGGCCTACTAGTGTACAATTGACTTGGGCATGTGCACAGTCAATCGAGTGAGCTTTTTCGATTCAAATCAAATCTGGCCTACATTTAGGACGTTCCTGGACTCGCAGAGTTTTGGGCGTGGGGAAGGTCGACTCGATTGGGGCAGTAGTGCGGTAGCGTCTATCCCAAAAACGAGATTCGGGCGAATTTCTGGTCACGAATTTCGCACCAGCCCAGCCCAGCCCACTAGGCCTATTCTACACTGCCTTTATCCATGTTATTGGTCTTATTCCTCGTTTTGGAATTCGCTTCCAAAGGGGATTAAAGGAGACCAAAGGACAGAAATTCAATTTAACATAATGCAGTAACACATTGCAGTGATAACTGGACTGATGGATTACGTGCCATAGATTACACCCCACCACAAGCACATGGTATTCACTTACAGATTGTGGGATATCGAGTTGAATTGAATCGAATAGGCCTCGGCAACGTGGTGGTCGCGAAAAACGCGTTTTTCCACTTATCTTTCCCAAATCACACGCTGCATCTCCGTACAGTTACCTTTTTCCAGTCGTTTTTCTAGGGCTAGATTCCGCCATGACAGCTCGCTGTAGCTTGGTTCTTCTAGTCGAGCCCCCCTCCCCCATTCCCCCAATCAAACCCCCAGTTTTGTCGAGCACTCGAGGGCTTCTTACGGCCATCACCCCCGTAGCCGAATTTCTAAATTCTAATCCATGCTCTACATCCCAAGAAAAAATGCGATTTTTTACGTTTTATTACGGCTGGAATTCGTAAATTTCGAGCTTTTCGAACTCTCGTTCTTTTTTAACGGAACGGGGAAAAATAGATGCGGAAATTGGAAAAACGGTGTTTAGAATTTCGCCACGAGACGCCAAGCAGGAAGGAAAGTGTAGCACGCGCTAGCTCGTCGTTCTTTTTAGCCAGGGGTCAAAGATGGAGGATGATTGTTCTTTTCGTTTGAATGGGCAGGCATAGGCAGAGGCGTGCGAAATTGCGCGTCCGATTTTCACTCATTTTACTAACCTGGCGAGGCTGGGACGATTCTTGCGTTTGGCAGCCGCGGCGTTGCCGTTCATGATTCCTCCTAGAAGATATCGGTCGCTGAGTGTATCGGCTCAAAGGGGGTATTGCTATTGCGGTTGCGGCAGGAGGATGGAGCAGTGCTAGCAGCTACTAGCGCGAATTGTCTCTCTCGATCGCTGGGGGGGTGAGGAGGAACTTTGGATCTCCCGTTACAAAATCGACGGTCCAAGAGTCATAACGGTGGCGGGAAAGAGCGCGGATTCGCGAAAATCACTCCCGAAACGAAGGCGCTGCTGCTTTTTTTCACCGATTTCTCCTTTTTTCTTCTTCTTCTTCCAGACTGCGAATATCGGGCCCTCGTGAAAGGACCGCACCGAACTATATTCGCACGAGCACCTGAACGCGGCGCAGGGATACGCTAG
>JAQGAF010003325.1:0-18119 GCA_034687865.1 Kryphioiulus occultus
ATGTTTCTGGAAACAGCCATTTTCGGCAAACATGTTTCCGAAAACTTGTTTCCTTGCTCAAATTGGAGAAACATTTTTAGGAAACTTGTTTCCAGAAACAGTGTTTTCAGGAAATGTTTCCCTGGTGTGGACGAGGCTTTACATACCTTTCTCGCTGCCAGAAGAACAAAGACATAACATTGGTATCAAACATTATGACAAATTCATGGTGTTTGCAACTTTGCCGTCGAAATTTTGGAAGTTTCATACTTTGAAATACTATACAGTAGATTCCAATTTGAATTGTTTAACACGATACATGCAATTTTGAAAATGCCGAAATTTGTGGAGTGTCGTATTTCTAACATGATAAAAAGTATCCGTAACAGAAGACTCTTAAAAATGGAGAGGCTATGAAGAAACATGCAACTTCATTGGCAACAAACTTTGTTGAACGAACAACCAACCATTTGAGGTTAGTTGTTTTAGTAGCCAAGAACATTGAATTTTATCAGAACTTCCATGTTGGGTATGTCACTTCCGGAATGAACGAACTGACAGTCTTGATCAAGTGTCATGCAGTACAGACATGCTTTCTCTGAAGCCAGCATATGGTGCGTGATCTTGACGACTTCCTGAAGGTCAACTGAAACCCAGCATGCTCGAGCTTTCTACAGATGACCTTGAACACCAGGAAGGTCAAGAACAGGCATTGAATTTAGGGCCACCTGGGCGTGCATTACGACCTTCCAATTTGGACCACGACCCTTTCTCGTTTGGATTGAAAGATAATTTTACTTGACCTTGAAGTTAGCTAGACAGTTTTGCAGCGAACAAGGGGGCATGTTACAGGTATGGTGACCAGTTGCACCAAATCATCTAAACAGGCGTTAAATCTGAGTTCTAGAAACTATTCTCCACTTGCCAGAATCATGTTTCATTAATTTTACTTGACGTTGACGTTCTCATGACTGAGTTTTACAACGAGAAAGGGGGCAAATTACAGGTGTGGTGGTCGGTTGCACCAAGCCACCAAAATAAACAGGCGTTAAACTTAACATCCCCAAGTTTTTTATTTAACAGTAGCTGGTTTCAACTTGCCAGAATCATGTTTCATGACCTCTCCAGTCTGATGATTTTACTTGACCTTGAAGTTATCATGAGTGTTACAACCAGCCAGAGGGCAAATTACAGATGTGGTGGCCGGTTGCACCAAGCCACCAATATAAACAGACATTAAACTAAAGTTCCCTATAAGTCGTACTTAACAGCAACTTGTCAGTCTTGTCAACTTGTCAGAATCATGTTTCATGAGATCTCAAGTGAGATAATTTTACTTAACCTTGAAGTTTTCAGGACTGCATTTTACAACGATAAGGGGGGCAATTACAGGTATGGTGGTCAGTTTGCGCATATTGCACCAGCCTAAACAGGCGTTAAACTCAAGTTCCCCAACTTTCAATTAACAGCAACTATTTTCAACTTGTCAGAATCATGTTTCATGACATCTCCAGTGTGATAATTTTACTTGACCTTGAAGTTACATGAGTTTACAACCAGCAGAGGGCAAACGTGTATGGTGGCCGGTTGCACCAAGCCACAACCTAAACAGGCGTTAAACTTACCTGTAAGTTCCCTAAGTTTAAATTAACAGCAACCATTTTCAACTTGCCAGTATCATGTTTCATGACATCCCCAGCCTGCCTTAGGCAAATTTGGAATACTCAAGGTGCTGCATTTAGACATCGCCCACTCAAGCACTCGTTTGCACCAATCCACTTGCATGGTTTATGGCAAATCCATATCACAATGATAACAACGACCTCTGTGGACTGTTCATCAAAGTCGATTTTGCCATAAATTACTAAGGTATCGAGAAAAAAATGCAGAATTACTTGTACTTGCAGGCCATTTTTGCCTACAAAGTTCTATTCAGCGTTCCCAAAATCGCCTTTAGCTCGCATCCAAAAGCAGCAGCCGCAAATTGGCTTTTTTTTATTTCGCCAGCCCATTGCAACAGCTGAATAAATTTAAATTACGTGGCTGACGTCATTTGGAAGCCAGCCAGCCATTGTCCAACTGTGCTAGGCCTAAAAATGGCAACTTCCTGATGGAAGGAGCCAAGCAGTCTGAATGCTGCTTTCAAAACATTTTTGGCAACAGTCTGCCTGCTGGGGTGTGGGCGACCGTCGAAACGAACACGATTAATAATTAAGAGTGGTTTGCCCTGAATTAATTCCCAGAAAAGAGCCGCCAGATAAATCCGAAATCATAGAGACCTTGAGGAGTCGGAGTCAATGTCACAGACATTACGAGCATATGAAACGAAGAATTAAAAAAGGAAAAGGCGAGGTATCGCATGGCAATTATAATTGGAACGAATCGAATTTCGACCATGGTTGTGAAAAAAAGCCAATTAATTAGCTTCACAGTTTTGAGAAATCGGTTTCGAGTTTGGCAGAACTGAGGCGAGTCTGTGTCCCATGGCGAAATAAAGTTTGGGCCTACCTTAAATGCATTTTCGGCGAATTATTTTCAGAATTCTGCTTCGTGAAGTTGTAAACAGGAGAATGGCTAGAAAATTCGGCAGTTTTAGTCACTTTGCCAACTGTTTGATGCCTTCTTGATTGATTGCAACAGTCTACAGACATGCAGTCAAGCAGTAGACCGCATGGTGCTACTGACAACAGCTGACTGGTAACCTGCTGTCACTAGATGGCGTTCATTTGGAGTGAAACAAGCTGATTAATTTGCATAAACAGTACAGTAGCGTGTGGAAATGCGAATTTGATCGAAGGAATGCCAGTTTGAGAGCAGAGAGCGAATCTTGGCGAATGTTACCATCGAGAGATCCTCATGACGGGGCTGCGGCCAATTTCATAAGGTTTTTGGAGCGAGATGTAATTTAAGCTTATATTGGGGTGAAATATAAGCTTTAATAATTACCATAAACAGCACAGTTGTGTGTGGAAATGTCGAATTTGATCGCAGGATAACCAGTTTGAGAGCAGAGAGTGAATCTCAGCAAACGTTACCATAGAGAGATCCTCATGACAAGGCTGCGGCCAATTTCATAAGGCTTTAGGAGTGAAATGTAATTTTAGCTTATATTGGAGTGAAATATAAGCTTTAATAATTACCATAAACAGCACAGTTGTGTGTTTAGATGTCACATTTGATCGCAGGAATGTCTGTTTGAGAGCAGAGAGTGAATCTCAGCGAAATTTGCAATCGAAAAATCTTCAGTGCCAGTTTCATGAGGATTTTGGGAGTGAATTATAATTTTAGCTTCTAATTGTAGTAAAATATAGGGCTAAATAATTTCCATAAAACGTGTATGATAGCGTGTGAATTTTTTTCATTTGATCGTAAGGATGTGTGGAATTCCCATTTGAGAGCAGAGAGTGAATCTCAGGGAAAGTTACCATCGAGAGTACCTCAGGGATTGATTTCATGTGGCCATGGAACGAGCTCGTACATGTACTGGAATAGTCGCTAATATTCGATGCCAATAATGCTTGTTTGCTGAGAAAATCGATAATACACGCTATTCTTGTCACAAAGTTAACCACTCGTTATGATCCTTCATCCCAAGCCCAAGAAATGACAGTATTACTGAAAACAAGTATTAAATCTTATATCACCGACACTGAAGAAGGCACTCAAGGTTGCTTCTAATGAAAAAAATTACATGTTTGTATCCGAAAATTTTAGTTGTCAGGGGATTAATTTTTAAGGCGGATAATCCCTGGTTTAAGAGTCCTAAAAATCCTGACATCGAGAAAACTTCATTTCCTGTTTTCGTGGATTATGGATTTCGTTCAGCAATCCTCTTCGTGCACCTAATATTTTTGGCCAATGTATCTGTAGGGCAGCTCCAAGAGTTGAAAAATTATACACCTACAGTATCTTTTACAAAAACTAAGCTACATGATTTTTTTCATTTCGGTTCATCATGAGCAAACCCAAATAACACTTAGCAACTACATGTACATGTACAGTGTATATGCAAAATTCAGCAAATTGAACAAGGATGATTCACGAATTATAAACTGGATAGAAAAACGAAAATGACAGAACTAGCTTGTATTCCAATAGATTTTCGCCCATATCTGAATAAAATTAGGCCAAAGCCTATTCAATTTATTTTCCATTAAGTGGTTTTTCACTGCAGAATTCCATGTTAAAGATTCATCATTCGTGTGGTTTTGTCATGCGTGCTGCTATTTGGAGAAAAGTTGGAAGGTTCTGCGTGTTTTCTCGCTACTTGTTCAATTCTCAGAAACGTATCCCATTACGAATAAAAAAACACATAAAATTATGGGGCTACATGCACCATTATGTCAACGCGAAGAATTAAACATAGCAAACAAACATTCCTCTGGAATTCAACAGCGGTGCCAAAATGTTAACCAGAGAAACGACACTAAAGATGCCAACAAGCTTCTGGAGCTGCATCAAATTTGGGCTATGCATGGCGTAATGCCAGCTTCCATACATTTCATGTGATTCAATTGATGTGAAAAAAGTCCAATCTTTAAGCTTTTGCGGTACTTTGTTGTACAAAACGTGGAGCCTGTTCAAATTAGGCGTTGAGTTCTTCAACATATACTAAGAAAAAATGTTTAGTTTTAAATTTTTTAAATTTAGTGCAGAAAATGCATCAAACAAAACTTTACTTTCATAGAGCAGAAATACAATCAAGAAAATACAACATATTGTACTATTATAATAGCCAAGATCTGTCCATCTCACTCTCTACCTCTCTATGTGGAACTGCGACGGAGGTCGACGTCAGAATGTAACTTTTGCCAAAGGCGACTTCCGGCAGGGTGGCACATGGACGCTCATTGGTCGCTGCTGAGCAGCGTACTGGTAATCTGTAGATCAGTGATACTTAAGGGACCCTATGCTTAAAATGTTACTTTTTTGGAACCCTATAATCAAAAAAACCACCCACATTGTTAAAATGTAAATGTTAGACTACACTTACCTTTATTTGATCACACTGACAATTTGGAGGACACAAGTTATCACAAATGATTGACTGTGACACATAGTCACAAATGTTTGGCTGTGACACTCGTCATCGCAAGTGTTGGGGTGGGACAGTCATCATCGCAAATGTTGATGTGGGACACACATCACAAATGTTGGACTGTGACACTCATCATCGGAAATATTGGGGTGGGACACTAATCATCGCACATGTTGAGGTCGAACACACATCACAAATGGGTTGAATGGTGGTCTGCAAAACATCATCACAAATGAGTGATTGTGACACACAATCTGTAAATCAAAAGCAGAAATAGCCTACTGGATTTGAAGAGTGCATCATGTTATTCTTGACAACTGGGCTAGTAATAATGCTAGAAAACGGTAATTTTTAAAAATCAATTCTTGTAACGAGGGCAATATGAGCTCATAGGCGAGGAGTACTGACGTTCTGAACTAGTCCCTGAAGATGAGTAGCTGCCACTCATCGGCATTTGATAGGGGAAGCGGGTCCTGAAATTTACTTCACTTTCCTTCACCAATGAAATCTATCAAAACGAATATCAGAATTGACCGGAGATTTGCAGCCCACATGTAATGCCTTCCCAAACTTCCCTTCCCATCAACGGTGCTTCACCACTGCCTGAGAACGTCATGAAGTGTTCGCACAAAAGCCCCACAATGCACCAGTCCGTACTTCCCATTATCTCGCATTCAATGTAATGGAATATGGGAGGGGAATGTGGACGTGAATGCAAGATTCGGGTGTTACATCGAGGGGTAAAATATTTAAATAAATGGCCGCCAAGTGACAAATGGGCGCACTCCTGGGGCGATTACAGAAGCACCGGAAAAAGGTTTGACACTGAAGGATGCGCATTCGTCAGCTTCCGGAACGGCCTCGGCAATGGGGGAGCTGCTGTAGCGCATGGGCATAATGGGGAGGGCTTTCAAAAAACAGCGCCATCAATGGTGGGAATTGTGCCGAAATTCCATGGAAACTCAATGCAGAGTAATCTCTATTACTTGGGGGCTGAAAACTCCACTCACGAGGCATTCAGCTCATTTCTATTGGTAGGTTTAAGTGCTGCTTACCAACTGGTACTTCTAAATGCAGCTGTGCAATGCTTGTCTTGAATCAATGCCTCAGCATTTACATGAAGGCAGATTTAAGGCAAGCTCACATCACGTCTCTGGGCGTCCCAGAGGCGAGTTGAACTGAAGGTTGAAGCAACTTTTCAGGGTCCAGAATTGCATGGGACTCTCAGATGATGTGATTTTTAACCCTACGTGTAACTATTGAACCCTAATTTTATGGTCTCATATGCTTATTCTGTAAAAAAACTTCAAACAAGACTAGAAATGTATTGGTTTTCTGTCACACCCCCCTCTTCAAACAGGGTCCAAAGACTTCACGTTTTCAGAACTCAAAGGCCTCACTTCTCCATTGCCCAAAGGCATAGACTTCATTTCTCCAGTACACAAAAGCTTCACTCCTCTGGCCAGGACCCAAATGCCTCACTTCTCCAGGACCGAAAGGTCTCACTTCCCCATGGCCCAACATCTCACTTCTCCAGGACCCAAAGATCTCACTTCTCCAGGACCGAAAGGTCTCACTTCTCCAGGACCCAAAGGTCACACTTCTCCAGGACCCAACGGTCTCACTTCTCCAGGACCCAAATGCCTCACTTCTCCAGGACCCAAATGCCTCACTTCTCCAGGACCCAAATGCCTCACTTCTCCAGGACCCAAAGTCATCACTTCTTCACTTCCCCAGGGCCCAAAGGCTTCCCCTCTCCGATGCCTTTAAAACCATTACTACAACCATGCATGGTTGGTCCTTGTAGCAGCCAAAATATGGAAGCTTTCAGAAAACTTTCAAAAAACTTGTCAGATCCATTAGCAAGGTTGTTTTGACATTACTTGTGGCTTTATCCATATGTATATGGTCCATATACAATATATCCAAAAAATGGCTGTCTCTGCAAATGTATGTCTTATTCTATGTCCTAGGTGCTATTTTTAGACGAATCTTTCATGTGATCAGTTACGAGCTAATGCCAGCCAATGGTGGAAGTCAATGAGTGTCCAAGGGGTGGGTCACTATCAGGGATCCTCACATCCAACCCTACCGAATCGCAGATTTACGATGGGAACGAGAATCAGGATGCATTGATGGCTAATCTTCTCACGTGCCACCATCGCATTCAGGGACCCAATAATGGAGGTTCGGCCACATTTATGGGAATAACGAATTTTGTGAAAACGAACCAAAGCCCGAAATTTATATCCGAGCGGCCATATTTACGACATCCGATTGTTTATGGCGATTTTGACCCATAAAAGTCATTAGATATTTCCTCGAAATTCGCATTTATTCCATTTATATGCGCCCTTTCCGCAAAAATGGCTCCCTGGCAGTGCCATTGTTGGAGAAAAACGCCAGAAAAGCTTTGTTGAAAGTTGGCAAAAAATGTGACGTGTGGGAAAAATCGACCCTTGCTAAGAGAACTAGTGGCCCGTGAGGGATCCTGAAGGGTGACTTTGGTTCAGCCCCTCAAAATGCAGACACGGATGGCTAGTTGCATGCAAACGTTTCCCCGAAATAATAAAAAATTAAATAAAAAATAACTATGTTAAGTATGCCCATCCCCAATCCAACACAAACACAATAAGAAAGTTTTACTCGTTAACCTTTTTCTGAATTCAAATGGAACTTTTTTGCCATCACCAAATCAATAAGACCCTAGTCGAACCATGAGAAAGCCAAGTTTTTGATTAGGTGGTTTTCAGTTAAAACGTCTTATTAAACTTGTTGTTCATGGCTCATAACGTTGTAGCGAGTTAAACAATGGACAATAGTTTCGTATTTTCCCATAGCTGTCACAGCTTGGAAATGGTGCACCATTTAGGATGATGGAAAGGCAAATTCTCTGAAACCCATATTATGTTCCAGGGCACACTCGCTCGCATGTGCATTTCTCTAAACAAATTGATTTCACGTAATTGAATTCAAATAATGGAGAGTGGCACACCTGCTGCTTGAATTATAATAAGAGGTCTATGGTCTAGAATTAATAATACAAAATGCAATAGCCAAAGGGGGTGGTGTGGCTCATCGAATTTTCCTGGAAACTCAGCGAAATATACATGTCCAAGGGTTAAAACATTAATTACTGGTTAAACCTATCCAACGATTTCTGCTTTGCTACTTTGCTACGTTAATTTCCCATTGAACAGTGTATACAACTAATTTTAAGACAATTAGAGAATGAATATTTTGGAATATTTTCTCCAAAATTTGACTGTTTATTGAGATTTTCTAGCTTGGATTGTGACTTGCGTGGGTCTCCCGCTTTCATATTTCAACCTTTGATTGCCTCATTTTTTGCTGTTTTAGTCGTTCAATTGGTGTCATAAATTTATTTTATTGAAGGAGGTCTCGGCCAAAGTTTATCAGATGATAAAATGAGATCATTAAGATAACTTTGTGATCAGCTTCGCCGCATGATGAAAATCCGTCACTTTTCATTAATTAAAGTGATAGTTAATCGTAAAAAACTGGCTTAATAATTGCCTCAATTATAGGGTAATTTAAGATATTTTTAATTAAACAGCTGTTTACAAATATCGACAAAAACCGACTTACAATGGTAAGATCAAAGCATATACACTAGTTCATCAAAATTAATAACTTTATAAGCTTATTTGAAATATTGTCTGGAATATGCTTTATATTGGCAAAAAAGTCAGAAAATGATGTCAATGCTGAATTTATATCAAGAGGAAGTAAACAAAATTAAGACAATCAAGGATTCATCAAATTTAAAAGAAACTAAATTAGGAAATTAATCAATCTTAAAACAAATTGCCAGATAACGCAAATTTACTAATGATGATGGGATAGTATTCTGTCCAGGGACTTTTTTCTCTAAACAATATTTTCCAAACGAAAGCACATACTTTATTTATTTCCTCTACATTTAATTTATAAGAATATTATGCAAATCTGAGAAGATTCTACCTTCCTGCTCTTCATAATCCAACATAAACAAAACGTGGTACATGTACATGCATAGTTAACCTACTTCGAAAATAAAAAACCGCAATTTACCACATTTTCAGGAAGCCCACGTATTCTGAAAATGTGAAAAAACACGACAACGACATAATGTTATTTTAGAATGTAAGGAGGGAGGAAACACACACTGCGACAACCAATGGAACACAATGATGGCAACAAAATGTCAGTTTTTTGTAGAAGACTGTATACAGAGTTTTTTGTGCATTGATATATCTCTGTAAGACCCCACGGTGCCATTCATAAAAAATGAGAAGGCTGCGTGAGCTTATTTCCACAATTATGAGATGGTTCCATCTCTTTATAGCCCTAATTAGATTATTTGGCTTACAGCTCAAACGACAGAGATAGGAAACAAATTTCTCAAAATACAAGATCAATATACTGCATCTATGAACGGATCCAGAACGGGTCATTCAAGAATATATGGCAAGACGAAGTATTGACCATTTTCACCTTTGTCCCAGTAAACTATTCTATCATATATTCTTCTGTTTTATAAAATAATGTTTTTTTTTAAAATAAAGCACCTTATTTGAATTGATAATTAAAGAATCAGCAACAGGGTTCCTTCAGGAATGAAATTTTCAACCTTCTTGACATTTCCCTAACTTTTCTAGGTTTTGGAAACAGATTTCAATGACCTCCTGACCACTGAAAATGAAAAATAGTTCTATTTTTTTTCCCTTATCATACATAAACAGAAGATTGAATACAAATTTTCATAATTAAACTGCAAATTTATAATAGTTTTTGTGCTGAATTAACAGTTTCATTATAAACTGTTTCACATAACTGCTTGCGGCCTCTTGATTTTGTGTTAAGCAATTACTGTGCAAATTGCATTACTGATTTGTTGAATTTTCTTGGCTTTATCACAGTATATCCATTTTCTTGACTTTTTAGGTTTTAAAACAGATCACCCTGACAACATAAATTCAAAAGTACTGTTATAATTATTGTTTATCATACATAAATAGGAGATTGAACGCAAATATTCATTATTAGGATTTATTTCCAAAAACTTCCTTGTCAACTCTTGCCTTTTGAGTTAACCAATAACTAAGTAAAATGTATTACTGATATGCTGAATTTCCCTGACAATTTCAAAATGGATCCATTTTCACTGAGTTTTTCCAAGCCTTTTCAATTTCCCTGACAATTCCTGGTTTTTCACGTTTTCCAGTTTTTTACAAATACTTTTTACCAAATATAGTTCAAATTTGACTATACAGGGTAAGTAACTGATATGTACATGTAATATCAACAGTTAATTCTACATGTACCACTATTTGGTATATTTGGCTCCATGGACTATCCCCCCTCTCATTCCCATCTGTATCCATCCGCCAAGACCTTCATTCTCGAACTACCCCAGAGTGCGTTTGTTTCGCAAAAAATCCCTGCCATTTTATTGGTTGCGTTCCAAAATAGTAATTGAATGTTCACATGTTGTGTTCTAGGTATGGAAGGCTCGCTTTCAATATCTGTCGGAAAATGTTTTAAGTGGTGCACATGAGCAAAACAAAAAAAGAGAAAAATGGCCTCCATCAAAGTGAGACCCAAAAAAATAGTCACGCGAGGTAACCGAAACAAAATCGCTTCTCGATTCCCTGAAATGCAATTAATTAACTCACGTAGAGGCATATAATAAACGCACATTATTGAAAGTGTTTTTTATTGATATGGAATTGGCCTTGTGGGTGGAACAGCTAAAGTCATTATCCCAAAGCCGCAGCAACGCCACCTGGAGGCGATAGTGCGCAATGGCCAGCCACATTTCGGTGGAACAAGTGGAATGAATACACCCATACCTGGCCGTAAAACGAAATGCTGCATAACGAATCATGTTTTAGCATAGAAACCGTGATAATTCAACAGGATCCATGCCAATTTCACGAAAAAAATTAAATCAATACAATTGTAACACTGTATTTACATGTATGCAATGTTCATGTAACAAACAAATTACAATCTTGAAGAATATAGTCCTAATAAGATGAAGTTTTGCTTGACATACTGTAGTTACAGTAATAACGAATCATGTTTCAGCTTGCAAACCCATGTTGATTCAACAGGATCCGTTCCACTTTTACGAAAAAAAAAATGAAATCAATACAATTGTAACACTATTTCCATTACATATTTTAAAAATACATGTACATGTAACAAATTACAACTGTGGGTGCTCCTGGTCTAAAAACTCGATCAGTTCTGTTTGTTTTGTCATGTCTTTGTTTACTTTTGAAGTTTTCCGTAGCATTTTAACATTGCATTCTTCATCAAGATCAACTTAAAGAACACAGTATTAAGTTTATTGAGTTTATTAAGTTAAAAAGAAGCAAAACAACAAAATTTGAACGATTGTGATGATTACAGACATAAGATGCGATTCAGATTGGCTCATATTGTTTCCATTGCCTCATATTCTTTGAAACACAAATGAGATATCAGGTATCCCAGTTTTGCTGTGGCCTATGGCTCGTAATGGCCGTTATAGCGACATTTTTTGGCTGTAAAACGAAACATTGCCATAAATCAAAAAGGCCGTTATAGCGAAAAGCCGTATAAAGAGTTATAGGTGTTCTTCGCATCTGCACGTGAACGTGTATCAAATAACTCATGATTTAAATTTTAAATTACCATCTCACCAGAATTGAAATAGCAGAGGCTTCCATGTACAGGAAGCGCTATGCAAATCATGTTCTCAAGCACGCAAGGCTGATTCTTCAGCAGTTTTCTGAGTGTTGATCAAATTACCTCAAATTTTGTCATTTTCTCTTTGCATTCCATTCTGTGTTCTTGGGATAAATTCCTTAGGGCCGTGGCGTTGTGAGGGGTACGGAAACGAACTACAGCATGTGTTACTGCTTTTTTATTGCATTTTTTTCAGCATCACTCAAACCTGCATCACATTTCAACACCTCTAATTGCCTCATTTTACGTAATTAAGGCCACTATGGCCATGCAAGGAAAAAGCTGCCTTTCAGACCCACCATGGTGAGACATTTTAAATCACCCAGAGCAAATTTCAATTTTATACAAGTCCCCTTCAGGGGATGCTATTGTAAAAATCTACATTAAATAGATGAATTCGAGTAGAGTAAGGCATGCATCTTGATGATTGTTTTACGAGCAAGTGTGATTTTCAAAACTTCAGCACAAAAAATTAAAGATTTTTTCCCCCAATTTTTCCAGATATTTGATATCCAGCTTGTTAAAATCTCCCAATTAAATCAGTTCGTTTTCAAAATGGGTGGTCTGGGAGTCGGCTATGGGAAATTCGATTTTGATATCCAAGTAAGCTATTTGACCTTCAGGTCATGATATTTGGCTTCCTAACTTCTAAACTGCAGATTTTGGAGAGCTAATTCCAATCCAATTTGAAAGTTGTAGAGGAGGATTAGGTTAGTCTAAAACGGCTAATCTGGCACTGTAAAACGTTTCTATAAATTTATATAAAATTTCTGCGATTGAAAGTTTGGTGTACTGCTGCCTAATCCGTCTCAGAATGTCAATGTAGCCAAAGTATGATCAACATTGGGCTTGTGTCCATACATCGCACAGCCCAAACCTACTAATGAATTGCATATTCAAGACCAACATCAAAGCAAAAAGTATTCCGATAATTGGCACTCTTAATGAACTTGGATCTTCACTGCCATGTTTCGAAGCTATGCAACAGTGGACCAAACATGCAATACCAGAAATTGGAAATACAGTAGAACCTCAGAGAGTAAATTACTATTGTGTGTCAAAGTCCAAGTGGTTAACATACAACATACAGAGGTGCAGGTGGTCAACATTTAGAGGTCACTTTCCATTGATTTAATGTAGCGACCGTCCGTTCAGTTACAATGTGGTCAACATAGGGAGGTGGTCATCTTTGGAGGGTTTCCTCTGTAAATTTACAGAAACGTTTTCCAGTCCCAAATCAGGCGTTTTCAGTCCAAACTCGTCCTCTTTTACAACTTTAAAATTGGGATTGGGCCTCCATCAATTGCGGATTAGGAGTTAGAAAGTCAGATATCATGACATCATGATCCTAAGTCGATTTTGTAATCAGAATAGGATGCTCAATGGCTAACTTTCTAAACCATTACAATTGGATTTTCACATCTCATAAACAATTTCAAATGTGGATCATTGGCTCTCATTTCGAGAATCAGGATTAATCAGCAGGTGCTCGAAAAAGGTGCAGGATCCGGGACTTGTCAACAACCATTTGTGGGGCTTTGCGTATCTGCGCAGCCCGTGTCAAAAGCTGCCAGATCTGTTTGTTCACATGACCAGTGGATGTGAACGTCCTGTTAAGAGCACTAATAAAACAATACAAAATACACACGAAACAACATCGTGGATTCTTACGTTGTCAGTGTGGCTGTCACGAGTGCAGATGAGGGCACATCCACTTGGAAAAACAACATATGCTGCGAAACAGCCTAATATTAATTCAGTAATTATTAAGTGGAGCAAATAGCCAACCTTCCCAGAAATGACACGTCAGAGTCGTAGAGCGCATATGTTCGGTTTCGAAAGCTTAGTGGATTATTTGGAACGTCATGCGACCATGAAACACCCAACGTTCCTGGAAAACTGGTAGGATTTTGATTTGCAAAGCTGACGTTATGAGAAAACAACACGTGACTAGTTAATTTGTCCTTGCTCATCACAAATTGCTTTAATGCTATTTTTCATATAAAAAATTAACATTGTACAATGTGTGCCAAATAACACCGCTATACACTGCATTTAAATTTGCATGTTTCAACTAGTGCTATTTTCATAGACCATTGTGATAAATGATTTTTAATGACTTGGTATTTCAACTACCTCTCCACCTGTCATCATTCGTCAATCCCCCCCAAGATGGCGACAATTCTTAAACATTCTCGTACAACAATTCTGGAACTTTCAAAAATTTTAGCATCTTGAGGGGTATGACGAATGATGGCAGGGAAGGTTAATGAAATACCAAGTCATGAATTTTTTCAGTACATTTTTTTGGGTCAAAATTCGTCATTTTTCACCAGTTTTTCAAAAAAAAAAACTAGGTCGATTTAAATTATTTTGATTTGGAAAATGTGCTTCTGTTTGACTAAAATCCATCATTCATTTAGATATATGATAATTTTGTTCGCTTTGAGATTTTAGATATACAATTGTAGACACAATGGAACAAGTTGACATTTGCACTCGCATTGCTTCTAAAATTTTAATTTGGATACTCTCAGAATAGGCATTTCACAACGCAAATACATGTACATGAATGCTTTCATCAATGGTCAATTTTTACGCCATTTTCACAAAAATATTTTTCGAAATTTTTCTTTTAAAAGAAATTTTGCCATTACGACAATCAGTAGTTTATTTCAAAAAAGTTGTTTGTTTGGCCAATAATGAAAAATCGGTTAAAACCAAGCATAGCCATTTACTAATGATTACTTTAAAGCCATTTCTTCCAAATAGAAACGTTAATAATTCAGCCAAATAAGCGCAAAAGAAAAATCCTCTACCTTTTTCAACTGCGTGGTTAAACCAAACCTAATAAATATACAGCGTTTTTCTAAATACACTTAAGCTAATCTTATACAGTATTTTAAGTATTCCTTTTACTTGGTGGATTATCAAAGGTTGCATAATTTTTTTCTAATTTAGATGTTGGGGACATCTACATTCTTCAACACGATGAATATTTAATTTATATGCTTGAGTGGTCTGATGCATTGTGATTAAATAGTATCAACAAAATATGACTTATTTAGCATAATTATGCATTCAGCAGTTTTATTAGCATAACGTGTGGTACAACCTTAACTAAAGCGAGGCCGGATATGCGATCTCATCACTTCCGGTATACGTTTGTTCCACAATAGAAAGACCAAATTATCGCCATTTATTTTACTTTCGGAAGATTACTTTTGTAAGACGAAGACTCGTCCTTCCATTAATAATTCATAAGAAGTTGCCTTGTCTTTGTGGTTTACTTATTTAAATATCTGCTCACGTCAACATTTCTTTCGTTCGATATTAAGGTAGATCTTCCGTGGCACAAAATAATAGATGCCCGAGGCATTATATCGAACGAAGTGTAACAAAGAAGACTGTACAGAAAATATAAAATCGCTTCCCAGCGTAAGGTTTTTGAGAGGAAAAGCATGACAAGCGTAATTAATACCTGCTACAATCATGTGCCACCAAACAATAAATCATATTTTCCATTGCTTCATACACAATTTATGACAACAGCAAGATAAGGTTGATATATTCTGTGGGGACAATGATAAAAATGCGCAATTGTGAAAGAATTAAGAATGCTGCCCAAAAGTTGCCATACTGAGACTTTCAGAGAGCACATTTTAAAACGTTGTAATCAAGCAGAACATATTTGGAACCCACTCGGGTGTACTTTGGCATATTCCCTGCTCCAGCATAGACACCATGAGAAGGTGAGCTTCCTCTAACAGCTCGAAAGCTGGCAGTGATTGCCTGGCGGTTAGGGGCAGCTGAATCTGAAATGACGTTGTTAGGTTAGGTTACGTATAGTTAAAAAAGAAAGACGACACAGAAAGAAAATAAATTCCACAGCTAGGACACGTGTCATTCTTGGCTACTGACACTATTCAAAACTAAGCAACTCAAGCTGCATATTAAGCTTCAAATTATAGGAAGAAATTCCAAAATGTACTTTAGGCGGCAGGGTCTCAGTTAAAATACCGAATAGTTCTTCAGCATACATTTAGTGCACGTTATTGTATGCAAATCATAGTCTTTAAAACAAATTGCTTGTCTAAAAGGTGTCAGAAACCTTCCACATGACAAATTGTCTTAACGTTCTTCAAGAATTTTTAAACAAGAGCAATAATGAGGCAGTTTGCTCCGTACATTTAACTACATTACTGTCAGACAGTAAGTCTGTCACCAAATAATTTAGTTTACTAAATGGGCTCCAAACTCTAATTTTGTTCACACAGAACAGGAATGAACCATTTGCTGCAAACTAATGAACTCGAAGCTCCAGGTTCAACACCATTTTGTGACGAATTTCTTACCTTTCCGGTATTTACAGTCAAGCACGACAAATACATGTAACGGCATTTAGGCTGTACTACAGTTTAGACCCTGCCCTCCATTGACACTATGAAAAAGTGGGCTTCTCCTAATGGCTCGTGGGCTGGCACTGATTGCCTGAGGGCTGGGCAGCTTAATAAAGAAATTACATTTTTAAGTTAGCAATATTAGGTTAAACACAAAATACGATAAATTGCAACAGCTAGGATAGGTAGGTTGAATTCTGGCATACCGGACAAATAGTGTTTAAAAATAAATATGTTGTACACATTTGGAGCACTGGAGCAGGGTCTATTCTGTAGTACATTAATATCCGGGATTAATTATCTATACATCTTAACACATTTTGCTTCATGTTTTGAGTGATGAAATGTCCGTACATTACTGTCAGACAGTAAAACTGTCACCAAATTTTTCAGCGAACTAAACAGGCTTAAAAAGCTAAATTTGGTTCAAACTGTAAAAGAATGAAAATCCATTTGCTGCAAACTAATGAACTCGAGGCTCCAGGTTCAACAATATTTTTTTGACAAATTTCTGAACATTTCTGAACACTTCCGGTGTATACAGTCAATAACAACAAATAAAGCCACGCTGTACTTCAGATTAGACCCTGCTCCGCCATAGACACTGAAAAAGTGAGCTTCTCCTAGCGATTCGTAGGCTTGCAGTGATTGCCGTGGTTCCTGGTAGCTCAAAAAAAGAAATTACATTTTTTAGGTTAGTTTAAGTTAGGTTAAGCGCAAAACATGATAAATTGCGACCGGAAGGACGGGTTGAATTCTTGTATACCAGGTAATCAGCGATGAAATATAAAATGCCCATGATGCACTGCGCCGAGTATTTCTTGAAAGCATAAATTGGTGTTTCTGATTGCATGCAAATTCTAATTTTTAAAAACAAATTACTTGCCCACAAGGTGTGGGGCCTGAGAAACCGTCTACGTGATAAATTGTTTCAAATGTTCTTCCCGTTTTTTTTACGAGTTAAGCATTTCCTTCATGTTTAGGGTAGTAAAACCGTTTACGTTCCCATCTTAACAAAACTGAACCCCAAGCTGCATGGTGGCTTTCAAGAAATTCGACAAGCAAACAGTGTCACAATCTGAAACTGGCGTTTTTTTCATGGGATTCTCGCAACCTCCCTTGACAAATTGGTTTCTGACTTTGGGAGCAGTTGAAAATTTCCACATTTGCGAAATGCAATTTGGCCGAAAATCAAGAGTGGTTCCGTTGACAGCTCCAGGAGTTAGTGGGTCTGTTGCTTCATCAGCAGCTCTTCTGGCTGAGCCAGCAAAAAGCAAAAGCTTACTAATCAAGCACTTTGCTCGTGCAGTCTTTCGAAAAACCTTCCCTAGCTTTTTTTGGGGGACCTGTTTAAGAACGTATTTTTAGAACGCATTTCTGCCTGCGAACTTAGCAGATAAGCGTTCGTGCTCGCAAGAGTTTACTTTGGCCAGGCATCGACGTGGGAACTCTGGTTCCATCACCCCCCACATTGTGACTTAAGTTTAAATTTAGGAAGATGATCGAATATCACTTGCACTAAAACTTTTAAGCTTGCTGGCCAGTGTTGGTGCAAACCTGATGGAGCGTCCACCAGAATTAGTGTGGCTAAGTGAGGTAGTTGGTTGATGTGCAAACATTGAACAGATGGAACACGTGTCCGACGCCATTAGCGAAATCGGCCAGAAATCAAAGTGGGTCAAGTACAATTCACTCGGGTATCACGCTGAAATCGAATTAAGAGACGTGGGCGTTGGCTACTAGAAAATCTCAATGCTAAATTGTTGAAAAGCAGACACGTTTTAGCATCAGGGTGGCAAAAACCAAAAGCATGGACCGCCTTTACCTTCGCTGTCATGGCTTCCTTGAGCCCGGGACGTTTGGTATTGAATGACAGTTTCAAAAAATTTGAATAGCTAATTGAGTCCACAAGAACGGTTGTCCGAAAGGAAACTGACCCCACCTACTGTACGTCGCCCCGGGCC
>JAQGAF010003326.1:0-18109 GCA_034687865.1 Kryphioiulus occultus
CGCGCTCGGCCGGCGCGGCTGATTGGGCGGCCGTCCTCGGTCGTGCGCCGTTCGCCGATTGGCGAACGCGCTCGGCCGCACTCGCTGATTGGGCGGCTGCCGATGCGGTTGACTTGTCGGCTGGCCTGGGCCGTTCGCCATTCGCCGGCTGGCGAATGCGATCGGCCCGTCCGGTTGGTTCGGCGGCTGCCCTCTTCATCTGCCGTTGCGGCTGATTGGCCGAGTCCGGCCGCCCACCGTACGTCGATAGGCGCGCCGGGCTCGCTCCACGATGCGGCCGATTGGCCCGTTGGCTGGCTGCATTCATCGGCCGTACGCCGCTCGCCAGTTGGCGAGCGCGCTCGGCCGCTGCCGATGATTTGGCTTCCAATGGCCGCTCGCCGTTCGCCGCCTGGCGAACGCGATTGGCCCGGATTGGTGGCTTGGCGGCTGGCCGTGCCTGGCCGTTTCTGGGTGCCGTGGCGGCCCCCTTCGCTTCCAAAGCGCCGGGCTCGATGGCCGCACACGGACTTACCCCTTTGCTTGCTCCCTGCTGCAGCGTGGTCCCTGGCTCGGAACCACGCTCTGCTACCACATGTTGATATTCTGTGGGGTCGTGTGGCAGCAGGTTTGCCACCACCACGACCCAGAAAAGAAGGCATAAATGCATGAATTAAAATTAAACTTAACTTAACATTTATTTGCTTGTTGACAGCAGGGAGCACAGCAGCAGAATGGCAATAAAAGAACAAACATGAGTATATACGTGAAATCATAACCCTTCCCACCATGCACTTGGCCAGTGACCTCACTGGACCAGTCAACAATAGGTTAAGGGAGGGCAGTTCAAAAGTACAGGGTGTGTGCAAAGTTGTGCAATTTCCACAACTTTGCCATTTCTGAGTTTTACCTTTTCTAATGAACTTATATCATGTTCTGTTTTGGATTTCTTGCAGATCATCCTACGAGGAGCGGGATTTCGCCTCACCAAGGTAAGTTCTACCTCTTAAACTTGGGTAACCTGCAATTTGGAATTTTCTACTGTTTATAGATTCCATCCAACCATTTGCTTTCTCCCAGTTAAACCCCTAAGACCCTTGAAACGTATAACAAATCGCTCCCGGCTCAGGCGACGGACGCCTGCGGCCGAAGACTGGCCGAACGCGCTCGGTGCGTGGACGGCCAGGCCAACATCGCGCTCACCGCGAAACATCGCGGTGTCGACCAAGACCATCGGGTCGAGCCCGGGAACTCGCGGCGGCGTCCCCAGGCCACGCTAGGCGCATTTAAGGACGGACGTTCCCGCCTTTTCACTCTCTCGCTCCTCGGACTTCGACCTGATCGCTCGCCCACGCTCGCCACCGACGCTAACGGACTTCTGCTTTGTCCCGGACATCGCCGTCCAGCCACGCCGCACGAGCATCACCGAAGTCCGCCGAACGAATTACCAAGTCCGCGCACTGTATCAGAGCTAGCGAAACAGCAATAAAGTGTACGACGACCCTCTCAATTGCCTGCCGTCTCTACTCTCTCCTGCTGCCGCGTAGCTTTCCCCATAGTCACGCGCTTAGTCTCCCCATTAGGATCTCGACACCAAAAACCTAATAGACGAATGCCATGCTGTTGAATAGAAGCATGCCATGTGTCACGTTGTTACTGATTACTTTTGTCTACTTAGTTGGATTTTTACTAAGATAAAGAATTGTATATACTTTCCACTTACCATTTTAATAAATATCTATTTCCAATAATGGTGAAATGCTGACAAGCAACACCAGATTGCCGCGACTTCGTCACCGCTAGAACACCTCTGAAGTAGGGAGGGAAGCGCTTCGAGATTGTTTTTAAAAAGCGAAGGATTCTGGGAGATGTCGACGTCATAATGACGTCACGTTTCGAATTTAAATTTTTTCCGCCAAATTAAATATTCGTAACACGCTACCGTATCTGAAGGATGTTACATTAGTAACAGGAATTCAGCATATTGTAAATCTTGTAATGCTTATAATACATTCTTAGAAATATTAGTATGCCAAAGAACGCCTTAGTCACCTGAAGTTTTATTTTAAATTTGAACCAACAAAAATTATTTGACTCAAATTTATTCGTTAATTTTTTTAAAAACCGAACACTCCATCATGCTTATGGCCGGTTGGTAGACGAATTTTCCAATTTTTTACATCCAAAGAATACCTATGAAAATGTGAAATTGTATCAGAAATATAGGGTGAAAATGTAAAAAAAAAAACCAGGTATTTTCACATTTTTCAACCAATGTTAAATGTGTGTCTTAAACTTTGGACCATGACCCACTATTTAGAATGACAGATTTTCATCTAAGGTAATGCTCATCTCTTAGATTTTCATCATAGATTCAAGACGTGTTACCACGTGTTACGTTTTTTATGACATTAGGGTAATTGTTCAGTTTTACGCAAAATTGGTTGTGAAATTCATTTCCATTGAATTTTTCACATAAGTTGTTATTTTTCCCAGTTTATCACATTGTTATCTCAAGTTAAAAAATTTCAGTTTTCATTTTCCAAAGCCACATTCTTGTTCCATAAAGTTACAGTTAAATATCGTGCCATTTTTTTGCCAACAACACGTTGCCATTCACTAGTTTTAATGTCGAATTAATACATAATTAGTAATAATTACTGGATGTTACTGTATCTTTAACGTTTTCAATAATTAGTAATTCCCCGCAGTAGCTAGAACCAACTAAGGTGATGTATTCGTGTTTAAACTACTGCGTTTTATTGGGAGATTAAAATTGGTCGATGAACATCATGAGGTTCAATGTGTGAGTACACGCCGCGGTTGGGCTCCTTGAACACCTTTCGCTCCACCATCTTAATGCAATCCGGGATGGGGCAGACGGACAAGCAGAGATTGCAACCGGTGCAGTCATCCGTCACTAACGGCAAGTGAGTTGACGAATCAAACGAGATGGCCTGGTACCCCGAATCGTTGCACGTCATGTAGCACTTGCCGCAATTGATGCACATATCCTAGCGTAAGAATTAATTTCAGTTATGCAGCCGAGAATCAGATTTTCGCGTAGCGAGATGTTACAAAATATACGCATGCATCAAGTTTCCAAGTGCACGAGATCGTCAATTATGATATTACTATGCTCAGCAACGGCGAAATATTTAGAAATAAGGGTATTTAAAAAAAGGTTTTTGAATCGGCATATCCTACATACCTCATTAATTAGCGCGACCACTTGCTGCTTGGTGTCCAGCTCATTGTAAGTTCCAATCTTATCCAGAGCTCTCCCTACTACGTCTTGGACAGAAGGCACCGGGGCCCATGGAGACTGTGCAGATCGGACGATGTTGGGCGCATTTTTCTGCTCCAGACAATTCATGGATGCGTATCGAGCGGCGATGGCATCCTCTCTCGTCGAACGATATTTTCCAAAATGGGGAATTGGCTGAGCCAGATTAAATATATAAAATGTTAACTTTATCAAACTGGGCACTCAAAACACGATCACCAACGTAAAAAGTTTTACGTACACTTTCGACAAAGTTTTCCAATTTGGGCACGGGCTTGCCCTTCTGATGAGAACTGATTGGTGGACTCTGTCCGTTCCAATCTTTCAGCTCCTCGATCTTTTGCAGATATAACTGCGCTTTCAAGCCAGTGACGTAATCGTCAATAACGGTGAAATCTTGATTCTGGACTGCACTGCATATCTATGCAAAATCGCAAATGTATGAATAGCACATACATGGTTCATACCAATATTTGCAACTCAATTTCGCTGACTTTCCCTGAGCAAATCTGATTAATTTCCCTGACTTATAAAATAAAAAATGTCACATTTATTTAAAATTAACTATATTTTTGTATTTTTCCATCAGGATGACTAGCCACATCTTCAATTGAATTTCCATGATTTTTCTAGGCTTTCCAGACGCTTTTTGGAAAATTTCCAGACAATTTTAAGAAACAATTTTTACAGGTTGGATCCAAGCAAATACTACATGGCGGAAACTTTAGAAATTATAGATCTGATCACGAATTGATGAAAATAGCCAGCAATTTTGTAAGAAGGAATAATAATATTAATAATTAAGGCGACATTCTTGAAAAATTACAAGAAATATAGTGGTTGGAACCACTAGATCTCAAACACTGCATTTTTAAGGCCGTCTTTTTTGAAATATTAAAAATTCTTCATGAAATGAAATGAAGGATAATACAGCTTTTCTAATGCTTTTCATGAGCTACTTTTACCAATCAAAATAGTTGTGCCACAACAAATTTTCAGACCTTATGAATTTCCCTGACTTCCACATGAATGTCCCTGACTTAATGGTCAAAATGTCAAGATTTCCCTGACTTCACCGACCACATTTTATTTCCCTGACGGTATGAACCCTGCCATAAAGGTAAGCTCAGCTTTCGGTGAATTTTTGCAGAAGAAAAAAAAAAGCCCCCAAATTTGAAATCTGAAAAAGTTGTTATCCGCAAGAAAACGTCTACACACAGCAAAAGTGAGGTTTTTCTAAGTTAGCCAAAAGTCAGGTTTGGATAGGAAAATCTGTAACTCAATATTACTTGAAGTAAGGGGGTTCCACAGTACAGAAACTGCATGGCAGATTCTGCAGAGTCAATGCCACCAGTGGCCATGATTGGATATCCCGGGAATTGTTTGGCAATGGCAGAAATTGCACGAAGAGCAACCGGACGCAATGCGTTGCCGGACATGCCGCCGTAAGTGGTTCGTTTCTCGATTCCGACAGATGGCCAAGCTGTGGCATCGCCTCTGATGGTCATTAGACTCGACAGAGTGTTGGTGGCCGTAACCCCATCAGCTCCTCCTAAGCGATTTGCCAAGTTATTATTTTGAGAAATATTTTCTGTGCTTTTCAACAAAATGACGAATTTTGGCGCCTCAGAGTGACGGCATATGTTGACGCCCCGTACCTTCATAGGCAGCTTCTGCAATAGCGCAAATGTTCGAGACGTTCGGTGTGAGTTTCACAAAGACAGGAATGCTGACAGCGCCTTTTGTCCAAATGCTGATATTTCTAACGTTTTCCGGGTCCTGATTATGAAACGTTTGGTGAACGACACAGCAAATAAGTTCAAATCGATAACGAGAGATGACTAAATTAGCCCAAGTAAACTCCTACTTACCCTTCCACAAGCCAATCCCATCCCACGTTCGCCCATGCCATGTGGGCAAGACACATTGAGTTCCAAGGCATCGGCTCCCGCACTCTAAACGCAATTTTACTAGTTTCATTAACTGTAAAATACCCTCATCTACATGTACAGGAACTCTGCAAAGATGCATTTACCTCGACTAATTTCGACAATTCCACCCAGTCTTCCTTGTTGTAGGTGCACATAATGCTCGCGATCAATATCTGAAAGACATTTTATATTTCATTAGCAAACTTAACTATGTGTAAAGACACAGCGCAATTAAAAGCCACCTCACTTTCTCCGGAAAATCCCTTTTCAATTCACTGATGCTCCTGAGCCAGTAGTCGCAAGTTTTCTCGCTAATGAGTTCGATGTTGAGGAATGAACTTTGACCTGGGCCGTAGGAATGGCTGGTGGTGCTCCCACGGACAATGCGCGGTGACACATTGGTGACCAAATCCTGTCGATGTACGAGCAAATAGTTAATATGATCAGGATTTCCGAAAAAAATAATGGTGGGATTATGAGCATTAATAACTCAAACGCGAAACATCATTTTGGTTTCGTTCTTGCTTGATTTGAAACAGTAATTTTTGTGCGTGCAACATGAGTGAAGAACATGGCCTATAGTATTGCCAGAACGCCAGATGTACTGGTTAGCATCTTGACAAATTGAATAAAATGACATTAAATTTATTAATTTATTGCTAATTTTATTATCATGTAATCAATGAGAACATTTAGACAAAGAAGCAGAATATTTGACTGCAAAAATACCATATTTTGGTTTATTTTTGAGGCAAGAAAACTTCAGATTTACCTCAAAAACAATATGAAAATACTGTAGTTTTCCAAATGTACTTTTACAGAAAAACTGCAGTCTACTCCAATAAACAGTGGAATTTTTTCTCCTGGGTACCAGTATTAAATGAAATGTATACTTGAGCATTGCAAATATTGTCATAATAAGAGAACCCCAAACTGAAAAATATTCATTGCATAACTTTTTCACCTAAACACTCAGTGGCTAGCAGTTTGGGACCAAAACTCACATAATCGTTATAATAGTGTGTGACAGAGACCATACCTTAGGCAGAGAAAAGGTTTTTGTGACAGCAAATCCCCAACCAGCCTCAAATGCTCTGCGAATCATGGCACCACTGGTTGTTGGTGGTGCGCTTGCCAGCCCAAAGGGATTGGAAAACTTCATGCCGCAAACCGTGACGGATATATCGACCAAATCTACAGCGCTGAAGAACTGAGGAAGCTCGGGAGAACTCTTCACCTCCAAGCCCGACAGATTCTGAATAAGGCATAGGCCACATATCCACTGAAATTATTCCTCAATCTAAAAAAATTGAAGTTTGAAAAAGCGAAAAATTTACAGAAACCTGCAAGTATTTGTGAATGCTCCAAGCAGCCGTCTTTCCGTCATTCACCGACTCCACGGTGGTTTCGGCAGTCCCACCAATGTCACCTCCGCAAAACACCCAGGGCTCACTCGACTGGAGAGTCTGCGAGTCTACTACAGGAGTGCCGGCAGAATTCAATTTTATAGGTTGCAAAGCAGCTTTCACTATAAACATACGTGAGAAAATGGCAATTGTCACTAAAAATCTTTTGGATTTTGCTCACATTGCATGACGACTAGTAATTTTTGAAAACGAAATTCCCTAAGTTTTCCAAGCTTTTCGGGGTCATATTCTCATTTTTCCAGTTTCCAAAAATATATCTGTATGATTAAATGTGTGCCGCAATTCTATTGAAAACCACATTTAGTAATAATAAGGAAACCACGATGGCGAATTTTTTCGAAATACTAGATCTCAATGGTATGGGAATGGTAGAATTGATTATAGGACCAATTATTGTTGTGCTGATTTTTGAAATTTATAACGAACAAATACAAAACGCAATTTTGTTACTGAAAAATCGCAGGTTTCAATTCAAACTTTCCTGAGCTTTCCCGGTTGAATGTAAAATTTTCTGAGGTTTCCAGCGATATTCTCACCTTCTTCGTCCTGCAGTGTGCATCCAAAGGCTGAGATAACAAAGTCAGCACGCAGACGTGTGAGCTGCTGATCATCTTCCACCCAATTTCCGTCCTCCCCTTGGTCAGTGCGAGCAAATTCAACGAATGCGATGCGAGCATTTCGAAGAACTACATTTTTGGGCGCCATAAATGGCAGAAATTCGCATTTCTCTTCTTTGGCCAGTTCCATCTGTTAGACAGTGAAAATGTGAAGTATCGGTCTCGTTACCATAACAACGACAATTTACCTCTTCTGGAACTGCACGGATATTAGTAAATCCTTTCCTGAAGACGATGAAAACCTTTTTGGCCCCACACCTTAATGCTGAGGTGGCACAATCGAAGGCTGTGTCTCCCGCCCCCAAAACAATCACGCTGCCGTGAAGTCTCGGCAATTCGGTCGATTTACAATGGCACAGACCTGAGAGCATAAGTAGCGATAGAAAACAGCATTCATTCCCATTCCTAACAACAGTAGACCTACATGTATGCAATGTACAAACCAGCTTTGCTGCCTAGCGAAACCCTCGGAAGAAAATCTTTCGAGGTGTAAAACCCCTCTGCTTCTCCGAGATGTTTGAAAACTTTCAACTTCTTGGGATTGGGCAATCCTTTGAAACATTTCAACAATATCAAAGAATGACAACTGAGCAACTTTTCAGAATATCTTAGCAGGAAGCAACATAGTAAAGAATGCAATTCTTACCTATGCCAATAAATATGGCTTTGAATCCATCATTTCTCAACGTTGTTAGTGTCAGATCATTAACATTCAACTTTCGTCCAGTTTCAATCTGTCAGTTTAGATATGAAGTGCAATGAAATAAGTGGAGATAGTTTTTTAGTCACGATATTTGTTTCTTTAAAGCTAATTGGTAACCTTCACTCCCAAATCTTTAACGAGTTGAATTTCAAAATGAACGACTTCATACGGCAAACGAAACTGGGGAATTTCGATCGAACTGTTGGACGAGAAAAGCATTAGAGACAACAAAATCCCAGTTTTAACAACTATAATCATGTAATTAATAAAACCCCATCACTTTGACATTACTGAACTAATAAACATTATTATAACATAAATGACAGAAAAGACTAGTTGCAAAATACCTAAGTCCTCCGACATATTGCTCTTTCTCGAAGATAGTGATGTCGGAATAACCCAACCGCCCCAAGAAAGTTGCGCAGCTTAAACTTGCTGGTCCACAGCCAATGAGCGCAATCCGGCTGCGGTAGCTTTGCGACATCTTAGCAGGAGGTGGCAAAAACGGAGGACGAATCTGCGCCAAGTTCATTTTTTTAAACACCTGAATTGCGAAAGAACAAATAAGCATAAAATAAGGAAATGCTGTCATTTTGCATTGCAAAGATACAAAGAATAAATAATTAATGTGAACTCGCCTCCACAGCAAACTGCTGAAGCCCTCCAATGTTGATCGGGCCTTCCTCCGTCGCGTACAAGTTGCAACCACCCACACAAAGGTCGCTAGTCGGACAAACCATCCCGCACGTCAAACCTAACGGGTTGTCAGACAAGATGGTTTTTGCCGCCCCGTAGTAATTCTGCAAATTCAAACGGTATAAGCAATGCGTAAAATATGATGTTTGGTATTAGCACATTTTGATGACATCTCACCTTGGTAGAAATGCTCGATATAAATGCCTTGATGTCCAGCTGAGTTGGACATCCTTTCTGGCACGGAGCATCGGCACACTTGAGGCATCGTGCGGCTTCTCGGAGAGCACCCCTCTCGCTCAGCGTGGTGTGTTTGATGTCGTCAAAGTTGTTCAATAAAGAAAGATGACTCTTTGGTGAAAGAAGCAGAACACGTATTAAATTAATGAACATTAAAATGCAAAAATGGAGTATTGGCAAACTTACTGCACAATTCTTGCTGCTGTTACGCTTCCAATGTTGCTTGTTGGCTTTCGTGACAACATTAGGCAGAACCTGAGCGTGCTTGCGGATGCATGGGTTTAATGATAAAATATTCTGGAATCCGAACAGGGTCAGTGCATCACAAACAGTACTTCAGATAATGATACAGGTAGCAACCAATTCATAATTTGCTGAAATGTGTTCCCAAATTTTGCAAACATGACAATCCCCTCACGTAAGATCAACTGACGATGGATAACGTTGCAAAAAATGTCGACAAGGAACTGTTTGTTACTCGAATAAAACAGCTTAAAAAGAATGCGACATTACACCCGATCCTATAAAACATAATAAATGCCACTAGTTTACCTCTATGTCGGTGGAATGGCGACTCAAGTCTTTTCCACAACAAGCCATTTTTTTCTAATAAAAAGCCAAAATAATTAACAAAAAATTCGAGACAACTAAACTCTGACGTGGTGAAATGTTGATAGTCCAACATAAGAATTTATCTTGGTAAACTGCACTTAAAAAGCTGCAATCCGACCCGAGGCCAGTTTTAATGCTCAACCAGATAGGAGGGCTCTAGATTTATAACAAAAAATTAAAAATAAGCAAGCAAGTGATATCCTTCTTGGTTGTGTAATACCAAAAACTGATAGAAGAGGAAGAGAGACTGGCCAGAAAATTAAAAATATATCACACGTTCAAAACACATTTGGCAAAAATTCAGCAAAAGATGCAATGTGCAATACCATTTAATCCACAGTGTGAGAATTTACCGTGAGCTAGAAAGCGCCACACATTGCATGCCAATCAAACCGTGAAAGCAGCACATTATGCAAATATAATCTAGATATGGAAGCCGTATTGAAAAGCCATGAATGAAACACAAAATGAGTTCTTTAACGGTGCAATTGTGTGACGTCATTAGACTGAAAAAAATAACATGGAATGGGAAGAAATTGGCTCATTTTTCTCAACTATGAGCAACTATGACTTAATAGTTTTAAAAACTGGTAAAAATAAATATAGTTAAATAATGTAAAAAACATGAGTGATATTCTTGCAAAACTACATGCATAACAACAACACTATCAAAAGCCGACAATTAATGAGTAATCTACTTGTATAATCATCAGTAGATGCATTATCAGAATTTATGAATGGTCAACAACAAACGATAATGAACAATAAATGGTCATGGAAAGGAAGTAACAATTAACAGTAACTACACTTCATATACATGTAGCTAGACTGAACTTTGATTCTTGCTACAGTTGTCGACGAATATCTCGACTTTCAACTACTATTAAAAACACTGATTTAGGTCATGAGCAAAAAATACGTTTCATCATGCCGAAACATAATCTTTACCAAAATTTCTATCGAAATTAATATCGATCAATGAAATGCCGATTTCAATACAATCCCATAAAATACAATACAAACCCATCCCATAAAATGTCAGTGCAAAACCCAATTTTGGGTCAAAGGTGAAAAGAGTTGCTGGAGGTCATTAAAGTCAATTAAAATTTAACAACTAGGAATCGTCCAATTGCAAACGATAATGCTGTTTGCACCATCAATTCTGACATCACAGTCAAATATATTCGTGCTTTTAAGAATTTCACCATTGAATTCAAATATTTCAACTAGTAAAAACAAATTTTCTGACACGAAAAATTCATGAACAGATGCGGCAAATACAATACTTTCCGTGATATTTGAATTTGTAACATTTTATATTTATGTTTTGCCTGAGTCGGCTCACTCTAAATAAAGAAACAGAAGAACAAAAATTAGCACAGCCTTTTATTGACCAGCACAAAGGACAGCAAAAGCATTTTGAGGAGAAATATGCATTCGTGAGTTTTCGACATCTCCTACGATAAGGCTAATAGTAAAACGCCGCACAATCATTGCCACAAATACCTTTTCTTGGTCTGTGATGCTATATGTACACGCTACGTGATTGCTGCGATTTCATCACAAACGACTCCCCTCTGCTCCATTCAAAAGTGACTAATATGCAAAATACTCCGCGATTCATGGAAAATTTCTGTTGCATCGCTCGTGAAATGGCTAACCGATGACGGGGCAACGAGCTGAGGAATGGAGCATATTAACACCGACTGCGGGGTCTATGAGGGAGTAATCGCAACCAGCGCAGCACATGCTGTAGCTGCAGCGCAACACTATAGTTACCCGAGACAATGGTGCAAGATACGAGTCTACAATGTGTATATCTTAAAACGGTTAAAATTATCGAGGATGCTTTTCAAAGCGTCTTCGAGAATTTTTGCAGTTTGGATATTGGCTTCGGCTAAGGCAGCAAGCCCCAAAAGTGCGCTACCCATATTTACAACCAACGCTACAGCCAGGGTGAAGCCAACAAATAATTAATTAGGATGATGGAAGTTGTTGGACCTAATGATACAAGTGGTGCAAATAATTAGCCTTCAAATACCTAATCTCGCACAAATGAAACTGTCCCAGTGGTCTAATTGTGTACATTTCCTAAGAACAGGATGCTGACCTGAGGATACTTATGTGCAATCTAAAAAGGTGACACAACGTATCCTTAGGTCGGGATTTCTAAACTGGTATGTTGCGGGGTTTGGGGAAAAAAAAAAAGCGAGATAGTATAGTGTACTTTGACAACGTTAGCGCCTAATTAGCACTATAGAAGCAAAGTCCGAAAACTCCCCAGCACTGAGGGAAACTACTGTCACAAGTCAAGTGTATCAACAATGTTCAATTTGTGAACACAAAATGGAGAAAAAAGAGGCCATAGAGCTTCCTGAATTATCTTTATGGGGTTGATCTGTACTGACCTGTTCAAAGGTTACTATGTACATCACCAATAGAAGACTTATTAAACTTAACATGAAAACATATCACGAAATTTATAATTCTGTTGATTTTGTTTGAAATTGTCTAAGAATGGTAACATGCGTGATCACTTGAGAATTGTAATATTGAAATGCTCTCAATTTCCATTGTTAATTTAAAACCGCAACAGTATGCCATTACAATTAAAAGTGACAATTAACGCATGGAATGTACAAAAAAGTGTCATAAAATTAATTTTCCTTGCGTGATGTTATCTATTAAAAATGCGTTTTTTGCATGGTGCATCCCATCCACTACTTTGTTAGCGTACACGAAATGAAATGTAGAGGTACATCAAGGATTTGAGAATAAGCTACCAACGATTTAAGCATAGACTAATAGAATGGTATAAATTTTGCTTCTCTAACTCGTCATACGGGGTGTCTACTGGATTTTGCATAGCATTGCCATTCAAGTTTTGTTTTCCCATTTTATCACGAAAAAACTTTCACACAAACGTAGGCGAATTTTTTTTTGCAAAACTGGAAAACAAATGATGAATTTTAAACCAAATTTTTCATTTCGGAAATTAAAGGCAAAAATGCCATGACTTCCATGACCTGAATTTCATTTCATGAATCCCATGACCTGTAGACACCCAGTCACAAGATCATGTTTAAAGTTTAAGTTAGCACACGCGGGAATACCTAAAACTAAAGGTAAATTTCTAGAAAGCAACAATGGGAAATGCCGAAAGTAGAAGTAATTCACTAACGTGCACTAAATGGCAATTGCGTTGAAACACCAAAAGTCAGTATTGAAAAAGTGAAAATTGAACGCTACTTTTACACAATCAATATTTAGCCAAACTCAACAATTAGATTCGTTTTCCTAACCAATAACCAACTTGCTTCTTCGGCTCCTCTAATTTTACAGATATACCCCACTTTACGCATGAATTGTCATCTAATGAAAGGGATACGCTTATGAAAATGTTAGCATCAAATAAATATAATTTTCGCCTCCAAAACGTGCGCGAATAATGTAGGCCACCCAATAAATTGCATTTTTCGAGTGACGAAAGCTTAATCCAAAAACCACGCATGGTGAAACAGCGTCTAAAACAAAGTTAAGGGCTTCACCGAGGAGAAATGTTCTGTACGGTCATGCGCGTTTAGCCTCTGTCCCAAAAGGCATAATTTGCATCGAAAAGACTTCGTAACAAGTAAATAATTTTCCAAAAGGTATTTACATCGACCTACTCGTACGCACTACAAGCTAAGTACTACGAGGGTGCAATAACTAGTCAATTGACGAGGTGGCGTGCCGAAAGAGCGGGCTTCGAAACTCCGAGCACCCCAACCTGTGTAAATAAATCGAATAATTTAAGAGAATTAAATTATCAGGATGAATCGCGGTCACCCTTTGGTCGGCTTCACTCCGTAAAACGTTTGGCAAACAATACATTACATCCGAATAACGCACTGTCCCGACATCCTTGCAGGGAACAGGAACCTGGTTTAAGAAACTACGTTTATCACTTCCAGCGAAAAAGCTGGATTTCCAGTTGTTCTCCCTCGCCCCCGCACCGTCGGCCTACCGCCGGCCTACGTGCAAACTGTCCGAAACGGCAATCGCAGAAAGGCAGCAATGGAGGGAGTAATGCATCCTCGAGCTATGGCTTGCCTCGTCAGTTTGTCTCGTAGGTGGTGAGCAAGGCAGAATCCACGGGCTCCATGCAGGATGGACATGTGAACGCTCTCATCAGCCAATCGTCAATGCACGAAGTGTGGTAGATATGCATGCACGGCAGGAAACGGACCGGGTCTCCCAGGCTGAATTCCACCATGCAGATCACGCATCTGGATGGTAGATAAAACAAACAAATTAAAAGCCGGCACTGATGATTGGACAAGATTTGCGAGAAGCCCCGTAGCTTCGCCGCCGTGCATTTTATTGTGAAATTTGTAAGCATCAAAAAATGGCAATTTTAGTAATAATTAAATAATACCATGGCAACTACACCTACTAATTTGGTAGAATGATAATAAGGAAATGCTGATCTTAAATGGCAATTTTTTAGTCAACTTTACTTAAAAAACTAATCCCAATGATGGATTTTTCGAACATTTCTTTGAAAAACTACCAGCAATACTAGATTTTAGGTAGGCTATATTTTCCTTGAAATGTTTTTTTTGGAAATAACAATAATAATGAAATAAATTGCTGAGGGATTTTTTTTAATAAAAACTAGATTATCAATAATGCAGTTTTAGACCATTTTGAAAAGTTCAGAAATATTAGTATAGACAGAATTAGAAAGAAATTAACAACAAGGTTGAAAATAAAATTCCCTGAGGTTTCCAGGTTCGTAGTCACCATGATATTATTCTGATTTGTAGCTTTTCTAATTGAACATCACTCTGAAAAATAGATTTCCAGCCAGCACTAGTTTATATTTATCATACTCATAAGTTCACTCGTCCATGATCGCTGAAAAAATGTCTGTGAATATCCTTACATTTCACGAGCTACCTAGACATTTGCTTTGTCTTTGAATAATTTTAATTTTTTTTTACAAAATTGGCAGACAATGGAAGAGCATAAAGTATGTTTCTATGTTTGAACAAAGCTTGAGTCAACCAATGCAGTCTTTTTTTAATTAAAGACTGATGCGATAGAAATTTTAGCAAGTAAACGCGAGATTATAAATCACGATGCCATCAGGTAACTTTAGAGAAAATCCCTGAAAATTTGACAAGCCATTCTGGCTGAACTCACTCCTTATTTTTCTTGCTGCCATCAAAACTTCCCGTTGGCAAATGCTGGATCATGCCAATCCTCTGCGCAATTTTTATTTGCTCTTCTTCAGTGAGTTGGGTTGCTGGACGACTGACATTAGGCGATGGATAAAATACTGGTGCCGTTTCCTAAAAACAAACAAGCAACTTTTAAATGGCAAACAATGGGCTGTGACAGAAAAAAGCACAATAAATTGTATCAATTCCATTACAGATTGCATGTTGGTGGGACAATGGTATTTTATTCACGAAGCTATATTTGTCTGTCTTTATATAGATGTATTAACAATAAAATGAATGTCAATACATGAGTAAATATCAAATTCCAAAGGTTTCCTTATCTGGAGTTACTGCACACTGCACTAATATTTATTCCATACATGGACAAATACACGTATTGTCTAAATTGGGAGCACTACATCAGACATGTGGCCAATTGGTATATAATTTCTCACATTTTTTACTCAATATTTTTAAAAAAATTGCTATTTCAATAGCTATAACATTGCATCTCAAACTACACGACTCGACTAACCTACAATATTGAGAATAGCCACACGCCTACTTCATGTATATTAACATCTGCCCTTTAATAAAACATTTCGTGAAGCCTTGATAAAGTTTGAAAAACTGAAGTCTTCAAAAAATAACATTATGTTTACAAGGCTTTGCTTCATCGCAAACTATATGATCACTGGCACAATACTTCACTTGCAACTTGTGCTCATTTATGCAATAGTCTAAATATTTGTCCGCAAGTCCCATGAGATCCCTTTTGACTATGTATTGTAAAGAATCATGTCAACAACCTTAAAACGGTTATCAATCTAATGACTGAGCAGATCTATCTAGATTGTATATGTTGACGATGATAAAGCTATTAAAACAAAATAATTGTATAGGATTACATGCATTTAACGCATTTATTTCAGCAAAATTCGATGAAAATGTACCATCCGACCTATATTTACTCAATTCCCTGCCATATAATGGAGATTACTAATTTATGAAAACGAAATTCCCTGAGTTTTCCATATTTTCCAGGGTGATATTCCAATTTTTCCAGGTTCAAAAAATATACATCAATAATAAAGAAACTCCACAGACGAAATTTTTTTTTAAAAAACTATATATTAAATGGTAGATTTTTAGTCACCATTACCAAACAAACCCAAATGATGGATTTCACGAACTTTTGTTTGAAAAATGACCAGCAATAATATATTTTAGGCGCGTTTACCTTGGAATGTTCGTTTGAAAGTAATTATTAGACATTTTAGGTATTTTTTTTATAAAAACTATATCACCAATAATGCAGTTTTAGATCACTTTGAAAATTTCAGATAAGCTAATATTGAAAGAAATTAACTCTATAGACAATAACTGAATACAAAAATTACCAGAACAGACGGATTTTAGGGGTAATATCTTGAAGATGTTTTTCAGAAATATTTCTACAAAGGCAATTTTAATTTTTATTTAAATGAATCAACAATAATGTATAAAAATTAATTTAGAAGTGCTGCAGGCAAAATTTTTTAAAAACCTAATTTCAAATATTGAATTTTAGGAGACTGGAAGAATTGATTATCAGGAAATTTGCCAGGAAAAATACCAGGAAAAATGCCTGAAGTTTTCCAGCTTTTGCAGGTACAATACAAAATTCCCTGAGGTTTCCAGGTTTTCCAGGTTGGTAGGCTCCACAATGGGGGATCATTTCTCAATTTCTACCAAGGTAAAGTGTACGGGTTCTATGACAGCCTCATTTTCTTACAGAAAAGATACCAATTAAATATTCAAATAGACTGACTTTTTCTGCTGAACAGTTTACTTTTAATTTGTGATGACGCAATTCTCCAGGATCAAGGTGGTTGAAGAACTGATCATTAAAACAACAATCGTTTTGATGCATGTCTTAAACTCTTTCCTCATTAAATTATTACATCCCCAATACAAAATGTCTGACGTCAATTGGCATAATAATCTTTAGCAAACATCCGAGTCGTTTGTAATTTCAAACCTCCATCAATAAGATGCAAACGGGTGCAGGTGTATTTTGTTTGCCAATATTTCCATGACACTTCAAATTTTTGATATTGACTACCTCTATGTTATGCTAATGACATTCAAAGTTTGCTTGTCCAATAAACCCATATTTCCATTAAAAACCGCTAGCTGCATGGCAAAGCATGTTTATAATCAACTCTTACAATATGCAAAGTAAAATTGACTATACGCTAACATGCTGTGTGCCCCATGACAATTTACGCATGTGTCTAATGAACCCCAGGCTTTGGTTCCAAGACATTACCATTCCGGTAGTATGAGACTGTTAGGGAGGCTATTTTTTCCTCACTTGGCATAGGCTGCATGCATTAAGGTTTCATTTTTCTCTTCAATCTTGTCGACTCACGATTGCACGAGCAGGCCCAAGCATTAAGTTGGGTAAATGAATTTTCCCATAATCTGAAGCTTGCTCCAAGGTCACTCGCTTAAACACATCCCTGGCAGTGGGCCAGCCTAGAAAAATCTAAGATGCCATTACCTAGATGATTCATAATACAGTAATTCTGCCAGCATGACGTAGGTTTAGCTTTAATCCTGCTACCAAACAGAAAAAAAATGGCTTTCAATTCAAATGAAATCTTCCAAGGGGTAGCGAGATTTAGTCTATGACACATCCATCTCGGGAATAAAGCTGTTTAATTATTAACTAACAGCATTGTGTCGACCTTGCACTCAGACAATTGATGCAATACCGAGCGCGGTTCCATTTGGCCTAGATGAACCAGATTCATCCGACATGATGAACAAACAGCACTAAGGAGGTGGATTGACTGTGATACACGCTAACCTGCACGGTGTTGCATCATGTCACGTGTTAATAACGATTTAATAGAGTAAGGGTATATTTGCGCAAGCAACGTGGCGAAATACGTCCGATATATCTATGCATCAAATGCGCAATTGTCATAACATGTTCCATAACAAATGATATAGGACTTTATATTCAAATTCTGAATGACATATAGCGCCGTCTATAGTCACAAATGACAAAAGTCTGGAAGCCAGATTTAGGCAAAGCCTCTTGCTACCAGTCCTGTCCTGTGTGGCAATGGACAGACATTAACATCAGATGGCTCAAGTCACATCATGCAAGTTTTGAACGACATATGGCGTCATCTATAGACACAAGTGTCAAAAGTCTAGAGGCCACGTTACGTCGCTGTATGCAGTTCATCGTGCAACATTTGCCCTGACGCTATAAAGTCCTGTCGTCACCAATGACTCAACATGGCTTACCAGCCAACATGTGGTGGCAATGGGCAGACATTAGCATCAGATGGCTCAAGTCACATCATGCAAGTTTTGAACGACATATGGCGTCATCTATAGACACAAGTGTCAAAAGTC
>JAQGAF010003327.1:0-18107 GCA_034687865.1 Kryphioiulus occultus
TGGATTACACCCCCCTACCACATGGTATTCATTTACTGATTGTAGGGTACTGAGTTGAATTGAATTGAATTGAATTAAACCCCTATATTTCACAAAATGTAAAGTGTGCTTCGAACAACAAAACACTTTTTGAAAATTATTGGAAGATATTGTTTTTAAGTTCAAATAATTACAAATTATCAAATTTATTAATTTATGAGATTATTGCAATTGGTGCGACGCTGCAAACATTACTGAGCTGCTAAACAGTAGTTTGCTCATGTTACATTGATTTTATTATATAGCAGTACGTAGTTAGTTTACTACTGAATCCCATTGTTTCCCACATGTAAAGTGTACTTCGAACAGCAAAATATCTTTTTAATTAGCGAAAGATTTTGTTTTCAAATTCAAATACATGTACATGAATTTGAAAATGACCAAATTTATTCATTTCTGAGATGTTTGCAATTGCTGCTGCGCTTATTAACATTATTGACATGCACTGACATGTAGTTTGCTTATGTCAGTTTTCTCCAAAACCCCTGTATTTTCCAAAAAAGTTGAAACTGTACTTAACAAGCTTTTTTAATTTACTGAAATATTTTAATTTGGATTTTAGTATACACTTGTACACGTGGATGCTGTATGTGCACATGTAGTTGCAACCCTGATCTGATTGGCTGTACTGACCAAACGACTTTCTAAAACTTGTTTATTTGCCAGTCCCATCAAAAGGAACCGAGTGACATTTTGAGATAACGTCCTAGATCTAGAAAGTACAAGACGTCAAAACAGAACAGAAGTGCCTCAGGCTCAAGTTCGACTTGGCTTCTCTCATCCCCAAACTTGGCCCCAAAAATATTTAATTGCACCTGCGTGATTGCAAGTGAGTGTTGAGCAGGGCGAGAAATCTAATCCTGGGCGAAAATTGCCTTGCACCAGGAAATCAGCCAGTTTTTTTGGAAGAAAAAAATGGGCAGATTAAGACGGATGATAACATCATTGGCAGGGCCCACCCTCCAACTCAGACGAAAAAGCAGGCTTGAGTTCGCGAAATGAGGAGGGCAGCTAATCTGTAATTATTTATGTCAATATATCGGATGTTGTGGGGAGAAGCCAAATAATATACGAGCCTGAATAATGATAATAATAATGGTAATAGGAAGCCACAAATGCGCATTAAGGCTGCAGTAGAATGCACCCATGCTGCAGGGCTGCACGAAAATTTGCCCAATTTGGTCGTCGTAAAATGGCCGATTTCTCTACCTTCCTCCAAATTGTAAAAACCCGCTACTGCTCGATTTCCAAATGAATTTAAACGGCAGTCCATGGACCTCACGCAGATGGACCTCAACGTCAGTGAGCTTATCACTTAAGATTTAAAAAAAAAGTTTTATGGAATATTAAATATATTTGAAGACGTGTCAGTAAATTAATATAACTGCAATGACTTTGCTACGTGTGGCTCAGCGAGCACTTTGCAATTTTCTTTTCTGCACCCACTTTGTAATGAGTTTCTCTATACAGTGTTCAGCCACTTTGAAATGAGTTTCTCTATATACAGTGTTCAGCCACTTTGAAATGAGTTTCTCTATATACAGTGTTCAGCCACTTTGAAATGAGTTTTTCTGCTTCCCTTTGCAATTAGTTTACCTGCAACCATTTTGCAGTTAATTTTTCTGCGACCATTTGCAATAGGTTTGTCTTCGGTCACTTTGTAAACTGTAACCACTTAATTTGCAATGGGTTTTTCTCCATTCACTTTGCAATGTATTTTTCGGCTATCACTTTGCAGTGTGTTTTTTCTGCAATCACTTTGCAGTGTGTTTATCTGCAATCACTTTGCGATTTAGCTTTTCTGAACCACTCTGCAATGACTTTCCCTGTAAATACTCTGCAATTACTGTACTTATTCTGCGGCCATTATGCAATGATGCAATGCAGCCATTATGCGGCCATTAGCCACTTTGACTTAGCTTTTCTGTTTGAATGTGTTTTGGCAACCATTGTAACTCTTTACAATGGGTTTCTCTGTAACCACTCTGTAATTTGTGTTTCTGCAATCAACTTTCAATGTGTTTTTTCTGCAAACACATAGCAATAAGTTTGACTGCAACCACTTTGCAATGAGTTTCTCTGTAACCGCTCAACAATTTCTATTTATGCAACCACTTTGCAATTAGTTTTTCTATACAGTCACTTTGCAATGAGATTCTCTGTAACCACCCTGCAATTATTTCCTGCAACCACTTTGAAATGACATGTAGATTGGCTATTTGTGACAACTTTGACATTAATTTTTTTTTGTTGAAATGGGTTTTTCGGCAACCACTTTGCAAGTAGGTTTTTCTGGAGCCATTTTACAATTAAACTTTTGCAACCAACAGCAATTAGGTTTTCTTCAACCACTGCGCTCATAATGGAAATACTGCATTTCGTTGAAAGGCTGCAAAAGTGCGGTTTTGAAGTTATGAGGCCAGAAGTTTGTTCAATTGAAATATACATAAATAATCGGGTAAATAAGTTCGGTCCAGCGCCTCAGAAAAACATGTTTTGTGCTGCTCAACAATGGAGCTCAAAAGGCTCAAAAGAAGCAAACATTTCGAGATTCGTGCTATCGATTTTTTTCAATTACACACCCAATTGTACGGACTCACAAATGAACGAACACATTCATCGCCGTCCCAAATACCACGAATTAGATATTCATACACGCAAATTTCAATTTAATGTATCTGCCATCCGTAATTAACTGCACTGAGGAGAAGCAACGGAAAAACGCTTCAAATGCAAGATTCACGATTTGGTTTTGGGCCTCGTGGCAACGAAACAAAACCCACCAAAAAATTGATTAATTTTTTTACAACGCACGCAGCATCTCATTTACGAGAGCATAAAATATGCAATTTGGCAAAGATATATTTCCCCTCGTGCAACGTGGCCTCTGCCGAAATTCCGCCGAAACTCAATTTTTATTTATATTTATGAATATCATATATTTGCATAAATTTGCTCCTCCGACTCCATTCGAATCACGTGCTAGCTCTGAATTGCACTGCAGTCGTTTTTCGTCTCGTACTTTTTGCAATCAAATGAGGAGGATGAAATTTATTAGAGCTGATGCAGCGCCTGCAGACGAAGCCCAAAACGTCCTCTCAGCAACTTCAATACTGCAATTTCGAAAAAAAAGAACATTTGCAGAAAATGTGAAGTGCTTTTTTCGGATCCGAACTACGTGTTTTGCATTTATTTCCAAACTGTTTTTTTAATTGCCCAATTCTCGATGCTGTCTCGTCCTCGGGGATGCCTGTTTGGGCGACGGGGACTTGCAATAATCTCAGAAATGAATAAATTTGGTTTATTTATTGATCAATATTTTTTAATGCAGAAATTTCCCTACTACGACAAAACTTCGAGTCAAAATAGGTTTTATATAGATAGAAAAGCGATCTAATGTCATATACATGTACAGTAGAACCTCCAAAGTTGACCATCTTCCTATGTTGATCATATTTTAAGTTATCGTTTACTCTCTGTATGTTGACCAGCATGGTCTCAACATGTAAAGTCATGGATGATTTGGCTGCTTGTAAAACTTATACTGTACACCCCTGAACAGTAATTGTCGCTATAGAGTTAGATTTCATTTTGAACTCTTTCAGTACTCCTACTATACTGTATACATGTACATGCTGGATAAATTTGCAGCACAATAGCATTACCGGTAATGTATTATGAACATTTTAATAAGATTATTCATGAATGATGAATGATTACTGTAAAATGTAAGTACTTGCAGTACATGCAGTTCATGGACCTACAATCTTATGTCAGTACAAACCTCGTTCCATATGTTGAACAGTTTGCGACAGTCCCTTTGGGTGACTGAGCAACTTGCAGATGTTCAACTGTTGCAAATGGATGCCATGGATGGCTACAAAATGAGCCAATAAGAGCATTTGTGCGTCCTGCTGCTCGCAATCTTAGTTTAGCCACAGTGTGACACCAACGTTAAGCTCAACGTGCAACTTGCTGTAATGCAGTCGCGCACATGCGTTCTTATTGGCTTATTTTAGCCCTCCAATAGAAAGGTTGTGTAATCTAATATAACCAATACAAATTTATGACTTTACATGGATTTCGTCGCTCTATAACATAGGTCTTTCAGAAAACAAGATAAACAGTTTTATTATTTTTTTAAATTACTTCATTTTACACACCAGGTTAAACACCAGTTCCCCATTACAAATTTAAGTGACAACTCACAGATTGTTAATCTAAAAAGACTTGAAATCCCAGTGACAAGTCATCAGTGACTTGATTATATAATGGTAGGATTAATCTCCTTCAATAATCATATCGTGCCTTGGGATGACGTTGTTTGTTTAAATACATTTGCACTTCTTAATTTTCTTAATTAGTGCTGAATAAGCATTATAAATGGTTTTGATTTTCCACCTGTATAATGTTCAGATTTTTTCACTCATTTCAAACATCTGTTGATTTCAAACTGCACGTACATGTACATTGTATTTGAAGTTGTTTTGAAGTATCAAGTTGAAAGTACCCTTCAGCATCACTTTTTCGCCACGGATGTGCAATGCTAAGGAACTTACGAATCACTAATCAAAATCATGATCTCGTCCGGGCCACAATGATGCTGCAATTCCCGAATTGGTTGGGGGTCCGAAATAACGAACGCCCCCCTCTGGGTCCGAAAACAATCCCTCAATAAACGGAAACGTTTCTCGCATTTTGCATTTTGCGCTTCAAGATGGCGGTCCAAACGTGTTTTCCTAGTGGGCCCCATAGGGGCCAGCACAAACAGATGGCAGTGGCGATAACCCCCAGCTGACCGACGGGGTTATCGCGCTGACCAGAGATCAGTCCGAAAATTAGGAAGCACATCCAAGATGGCCGCCTCTTGTGATAAGCAAAAAGTGATGGCCAAGGACGATAGGGGGCGCCCCCCACGTCCGCCCTGAGGCCTCAGATATGGAAATGCGGTGTAGCGTCTTATCTCGGCTTCCGTATCAAAAATAGATCAAATTTTAATGGCTTTCTTGTGTTTTATGCCTGAGACCCTACTGTCGGACCTAGCAGTAGCAGATGGTCTTATCGTTTCTTATCAGACTTTTTCCGCTCAATGCGACGCATGCGGCGAGCACATAAAGATGCCCCCGCCATCTTGGAGCATGCGAATAGTTTTTGGGAAGTTGAGTTGTTTGAAATTCGGGGAACTGAGACATAATAAAGATCACTGTCGGCCCTAAGGAAGTTCATCAGAAACCAGCGTGGTTTTTGCTATACTACGGAATGTGCCCTGCTCCAAATGTGAACAAAATATGCGTATTTCAGCGCTACTTATCTAGTAGACAAGAAGGACACTTGTCCTATAGGCCCTCATGACAAAACTGGTTGCAGATTTTGTACCATGAAATCCTCTTTTTGACCACTTACTCCCTCCAATCCATTTTCGTCCTATAGTTAGATAATCCCATCCTCTCCCCATGGATTTCCAGGACGTCCATGAGTTGGACAAAATAATGGTAACACCTGCTAGAGGCACATACTGTACATGTACATGTGTAGTAATTTGGTGCTTTTAACCTAAATACAGCCTCAATCCTTTTTGGAATTGACTTTTACAAGTTTTTGATATGCTACGGAATATGCCCTGCTCCAAATGTGAACAGAATATGCTTTTTTCGACCAACACCACTTGTCAATAGTATATTAGACAAGAATGACACCTGCTCTAGCTGTCGTAATTTACCATCTTTAAATTGTGTTTTTTGTGGTTGTTTGTTGGTTACCCTAACCCCCAGCTTCCAAAACCTGCCCAAAATTGGGTAAAAGTGGTTTCTCCTTGGGTAACGACACCCCTCAGAATACACATTAAAAATGTAGAATAAGTTCTCTTAAGAAAATGATCTGTCAGTATGTAGCCACACCGTATAACTGTCTAACAGGTATTTATATTTTACCTGAATTGGGTAAAACAACTTTCTGAAAAGCAGTTTTTCTGTAACTAGTACTAGTAGTTTCTTATGAGCGACTTTTTGTACTTAAGGAAAACGTTTGGGAAGCTGTGTTGTCACCTAAACTGATCTGACCAAACCTAACCTAACCTAACCCATCCTAACCTACAATCTTGTTGCTTTATTTTACTTGCTATAACCGCAGGCAATCACTGACAGCTTACGAGTCATTAGGAGAAGCCCACTTTCTCATAATGTCTATGCTGGAGCATGGCAGCAGCAGATCTTATTCCTAAATACAGCCCAAGTGTACATCTTTCTCTTATGGAATTTAAGACTGGTTATTTAAACGGTCATCTTTGAGTTGTTTTATCTCTGTTGGAATAAGAAACCTGTATATGCAAGTCTCGTTCTAATTTACTGCCGCAATCCTTCTCGGAATTGACTTTTACAAGCTTTTGATGTGCTACGGAATATGCCCTGCTCCAAATGGGAACAGAATATGCTTATTGTTTCCATTATTTCCCACAACCCCAGTCTGATAATCTGCGAAAATCTTGCCATGTCTACCATGTCTTACTCAAATCTACATGTACCATGTTCTGTCACTCATATCTACAATTACCAGTCACCGTCATGAGTGGTCGTTATAGAAAGGATTCACCTTGTCGGGAGCTGTACGCGTGAAATGTGGGATTTTGGGTGTTGGTGACATGCTCGCAATCATTTCGACCCATTAGGACGTGTCGAAACGTCACCGTTGCTCATTTGGAGACAATGTGCTCATTTGCTAATTGCCGAAGCGCCATTAGCGCCATCGCTTGAACACGCTCCAAATTTATTTCTGCCAATTAGCTTCCAGAAAGCTGCATTCCAACGCTTCGGAACCCATCTCCTTCCCGTTCCAAATTGCAGCCACCAAAGTGGAACGCCATTCGCCTCCGAGCACTTCCGGTCCTGACGATGGGCGAGACAATGGAGCCAAGAAATGCCGCTCTTCAATACTTTTGTGGACCATTGTGTATTGTGACTCTTGGAGGGGTCTTTGGATGGTTGGGATTTGGCAACAACCAACAAGGACGTAATCAGGGGGGCGGGTGATGGGCCCGTTTTTACGAGTTGCCAAATTACACACCACATCTAGAGGCACCCTCACCATCTGTTCCCAGAGTTTGTTTTAGGGAGTCACCCCTCCCCCCCCCCCCCAAATTAGCGCCGCAGGTGGGGCAACAGGTTGCCGCCAGTAATGGGGCGCTGTCACGGTCCATCTCGACCCGGGACCTCACCTGGGGTGTCATTAATATCGCCGGCAATGAGCATCCTCAATTTGGGGGCCCTGACATGGGCTATTTGGGGGTCGAATACTCTAGGCCTACTTGTGAACTTTCTGGATGGTCAGAATCTTCTAGTTACATGTATGCTCCTGAATCGAATAACAAGGACCTATTGGTGGTGGCAACCCAGATGGCAGAACTTGTCGTTATAAACCAACTCGGATCCATGATTATTGGTCATGGGAGCGTTGTCTGTCTGTTTTCGACATTTTAAAACTAGTTTTTAACCAATTATCCTGCGTTCTACAGTGCTGAAATTTGGCACACAGCTTCGTTCATTGAGACATTTGATGCCATTGAAATTTCATGAATCGATGTTGTTCGCTTTCCGAGTTACGATATGGAATAGTTATATGGCCATAACTACAAAAAATTCCAAATGAAATAATCAAAATTTTGTTTCGAACACCTCATAGATCAAAAACATGGCAAATTTAAAAGAATATGAAAATGTTAAAGGTCAAAGAATTGAGAGACTACACTATCATACTTAACAACTTCAACAATAATACCGGTAAATATTGAATTATAATACACTAGATAAAAAATCAATGCTATTAAGAAAAATAACATATAGATTCTCAGTCCCATTAATGAAACACGACTATGGTAAATTTTTGCGTACATATAATATCCCCAAAGTCTTCAATAAAATTCCATGATGTCTCCTCACTATTAAATCACAAAATAAATTTAAAACGACCTAAAAACTACCTCATTGCCACTTGAATAAAGTAATAATAATAATAATCATGGAAAACTAACAAAAATGATTATCATTTTCAATAATTTGAACAAGCATAATTAATTTTCAACTGACAATTATTTGACGTAAAACCACTGTTCATGATGGATTAGCACACTCATGCAAGTTCATGAATTTCGTGCTAAGAATGTATAGAGGTATAAAACATTCAGTAAACATTGTTATGGTCATTCGACGTTTTTCAATACAAAGCTGGAACCAAGTACAAGAAATGCCATTCCAAAGAAAAGAGGAGAAGTCACTGTCCATTTACTAAAGTTAAACCCAAGCTAACCTGGCTTTTAGTCAAAAGTTAAGCCTAGCTTTAGCCTAATTCAACTTAACCACAAGTTAAGCTAATCATATAGAGCATGTTAAGCCCAATTTAAGCCCAAGTTAAGCTCAAGTTTAGCGCTACTTATGTCAAGCTAAGCTTTACTTTAGAGCAGGTTAAGTACTATTTTAGCCATTTAAATAAGCTGAGCGAAACGATAGCCCTAGTAATGCCCAATCTCGTCGAACTGTCTTAAGGCGGAATTAAAGCTATTTAGAATTCAATTTATTATTACATGTTGGTAGCCACCCAAGTGAAATGTTAACCACCCAATTAATTGAGTACATGTATATGGGAAAGCTTCTCTTTGCTGATGGGAGCAAGGGCACATACCGAGCTGAATTGGGCTACACTATGATAAATGCCCTGCTTCCAACATACATGTACACGGCTCTTATGCTTACAGTGATTGTCTGACGCTAGGACGACAAAATAGATCAGTTTCATGTTTGTTTATAGGTTTGATTAGGTTAGGATAAACAAAAAAAACTAAACAAACACAAAAACTCAACAAAAATATAAAAAAGGATAAATTCCGACAGCTTGTACAGGTGTCATTCTTGTCTTCAACAACTAGACAAGTCGAGTAGAAGGACGTTAGGTTGTCAGATAAAGTGCTCTTTGTACGCTCGGACATCAAATGTGATCAGAATTTCTGGGGGACATCTGCGGCTTACCTTCATCAAGTATTTAGCGTGGAAGATTAACGTAGCACAGTAAATACTCGCAAGCGCATTTGCTGTTTGTTTCTTGTAATTTATTTATACGTCGTGTGAAGTATGCGCTAAAGGTAATTTAGTTGCTATGCATCGATGGCCACGATCGATCAAGAGATCGCAATGCTTGAATAAAGACAAAAGTGACTACTGAGTCGAAAAATGCATTTTCGTATCAGCTATATGGGGATCAGACAGTTTGGTGTGCGATGTATTTGGATGGCACTAGTTTGACGTATCCCGAGGGAAGCGAAACCTTTCTATAACGACCACTCAAGAGTATAGATTGCTGAGAACCATAATTTTAGATTGGAGTTATATGACCTTAATTGTCTTAATTTTAGTATCACATTGCAGTTTATCAGCAGAGTAATCAATGTTCATAGGGATGTAGAATACAAGGGTAACATTATCAGACTTTGCAAAACCATGTCGACTACATGGTTAGAAGAGCTGCTGCTGAAAAAGCAAATTTAACATCTTTCTTGATTAACGAAATCTCCAGATTTGTATTTCGTGCATTAGAATGAGGTAGACCTAGAAATTTCATACTTCATTACACCAGATGATTTCTTTTCATTATTTAATCAAACTCTTGTATAATATACGTAGGCCTACAGGACATCCACAAATGCAATTCTATTAGATAATGATCGAGATATTTTTCAAGAATCAATTCCAACATGGAGGCTGTAGAGCAAAAACACGAAAGTAATACAGTAAAAACTATGTAAACACGTGTTGTATAAACTAGAAACTTCTCTCCACCATCGTCTCCACCGCCATAATGTGATATTCAATAATTTTTGTATTGTTTTTTATTGGTCCCACAACTTGAAAATTCTACCATTTTTAATGCAGAAAATTAGGCAGGATATCAAATGCAGAGAGAAAAATATTAAAGTGACTTACTTTATAATAAATACACGGCTAATAAATGCTGTTTATATGCGATTGGTCTCACTTGCACCAACCTTTCCAACCTATTTTAAACTAATATTCACTACTGGTTTAGAGGACATCACAACGTAATTTGGAGAGATTCTACTGTCAAAAGATATGTATCTGTAGCAGAGGTTTCCATTATTTTGTCAAAGACTTTAGAAGAGAAAATTAATTAGCAGTTGCTGTTTGGACAAGCTGGAGCCGCCCATAAGATCGGTCTGAAGAGTATGAGCCTGCCATCCAAAAACCAATTATTGACTAAAATAGGCGCATTCTCATATGGTTATAGCATGTGTTCAATTCTGTGAATTCAGAAAAATTCTTGCCTAAAATGGAAACATTCTCACATGGTCACATCGCTATTCCCTTGTCGAAATGAGAGGGACCGAATTTAAAAAAATTCGTAATGAAAATACGATTGTTGGAATGTTAATAGTGACAACACATACATGTACATGTATGCAGAATCGTTGTGAGAAGCAATACTCTGATGTTCCTTACGCCAAATGTTAGGTTGACTATCCACCAGAAGTCAAGGTGACTGCGATTTTACGAATTTGTTGCCATTACAGGGTTTCCACGTTCTGGGAAGTCAGGGAATGTCAGGGAAATTGCGATAGTTTACTATTTTTAAAAGCAATTAAAAAAATAAAATTCATCATTTGAGAAATTATTTTGCAAAAATTTCGCATGCTGCGCGCCTAAATTCTTAGAAAATTTATAAATAAGATGGTGGGTTAAATCTGTGATACTTGGTCTATTTTTTTAAAGTTGCCACCGCATTTCCTTAATTATTATTTCTCAATATTTTGAGTTTCTAAACATGTTGCCTTTCGCGATCCTAAATTGTTATTTTTGGTAAACAAATTTTTGCCTGGCAACATAGACTAAGAATTACAGTAGAAATACAGAACTGCATTGTTGAAATATGTGTATTTTTTCAATGGCAGGGAAATTGAGATAGTTAAAAGCAATTTAAAAAAATAAAATTCATCATTTGAGAACTTTTTTGCAAAAATTTCGCTTGCAGCGCCGAAATTCTTAGCAAATTTATGAATAGGTTTGTGGTTTAAATTTGTTATACTTAGTCTAGTTTTTTTTTAGAAAAAATTGCCACCGGATTTCCTTAATTATTATTTCGTTAGTAATTATTCAAATTAATTACTCGTGATCTAAATCTCCGAAATTTTCAGTTGGATTGAGGGCTTGAAAATGAATACAAGTGCTATTATTGTGGCCTAACATTGTGTAAAATTTCGTGTAAAATGTCACGGAAATGACTTAAAAGTAGTCAGGGAAATTCATGCAAATCGGTTTGAGAATTTTAGTTGGAAACCTGCACTATTACAGTTCCAACCCTGGAAAATTTTTCATGTAAGCACGTGATGGAACAAGTGCTTAGCCCTGTGATCCCATAGGGCGCTGCCAGCAAAGGGGTTATCCCTTATTTGTCCATGCTCTCGTGTTTCCTCCCTGAAGACCCCAGCCCAGTGATCATCGATCAATTTCTGTCCAGATCCATCCAGTCTTTGACAGCCTAATACACTCAACATCTCCTCAGCTCCTCTGATGCTCATTCCGCGGATTTTTTTCCCACCCCCAGGGAGGGTGGGTGGCGTAGGTGGCGCTAATGAGGCAGAATCGGATGAAAAGGCGATAACTGACGCCAATCCGAGAATATATGGATTTTGCGATGTCTATCATCGAACAGTTGATTGTCATTTTCAATTTATTAGATTGCCACAGGAATGGGCGCTCATGGAATCGCTGATATAATAGCGTTCCTCGCACTCCCGTTTAATTGCGGTAGGAAGATGGCGCCACCTGACGCCTTTTTGGAAGCTACATGTACATGTACTTCCGGTAGTGCAGATGTTGTAAATGCTAAGCTGGGCTGCGGGCACTGATATCTCATGATTGATTTTGAAGCTCCTTGATCTAATGGGGGACTTGACGAAAATGACATTTATTAATTGTTGGAGCTTGTAATTAGTGATGGCGATAACCTCTGACCAGCATTTCTCTCTGTCCCACCACTCCCCCCCCCCCCACTGCAGGCGCATGGACGATGAATTTCATTAATTTAGTGGAAGATGCCAGCTAAAACAAGCGACGTTTGGTGGTGATGGATGCTGAAGCAGCCTCTGAAATACATGTAGTTGAACCCAAATGACATCCATGATGACGTCATCTTCTAGCTCCAAAGGGTAGAGGAGGACAAGAAAATGCAGTGTTGATGTTTCCCATCTACGTTTATTATTTTTGCAAATTTTCTTTATTAAAAACTGCAGTATTAATTTTAAAGTCGTGCGACCAAAAAAATACCATTACAAAAATTATTGAACCTATATGACATGAGTCCCCATAGCTTATGCACTTATAGTAAGTCATTTTCACATTTTTCCCAATTTTCTATGCTAAAAATTGCAGTATTAATTTGCAAAAGTTTTGGTATTAATAAAAAAAACATTGCAAAAATAATTGAATATCAAGTTATGAAGGTTTATTAGATCCAACATGGGTCCTGCGTCGTAACCGGCACTTGGCATAAGTTTAGAAAAGCTATTAGTTTACATCTACTGTAGCATTTGTTTAGACAGGTACTAGTGTAGTCTGACAATTGGAACCCTTAAGCTCCAATTGGTTCTACTGGTCGGCGCTTGTTATAAGTTTAGAGAGGATATTAGTTTACATATACTGTAGCATTTGTTTAGACAGGTTCTACTGTATTCTGACAATTTGAACCTTTAAAGCAGTGTTGATATTTTCCATCTGCGTTTGTGATTTTGGCAAATTTTCTTTATTAAAAACTGCAGTATTAATTTACAAAAGTTGTTAGACACAAAAAAACATTACAAAAATTATTAAAAATATTTAACATGAGTCCCCAACGTATGCTTTTATAGGAAGTCACCTTGATATTTTTTCCCTTCGCATTTGATACCTTTCTCAATTTCCAACATTAAACACTGCAGTATTAATTTGCAAAAGTTGTGGGACCAATAAAAACAATGCAAAAATAATTGAATATAAAGTTATGACCGGCACTTGGCATAAGATTAGAGGGGATATTAGCTTACATTTACTTTGGTATTTGTTTAGACAGGTACTACTGTAGTCTGACAATTGGAACCCTTAAGGGTTGCTATTGTAGTTGGCTTCACTACCATTATGTCGAGCTTTGCAGCAATGCACCGATCCCGCCATTCCAGAAATTGTAAATAAAGTCACAGAAACAAATAAGATGACAGCATGATAATTGTTTGGAATGTTCATGTAACTTCCTATTCAATCGCGAATCTCTAACTGCCTTCGAGATACATGAACATGTATTTCAAATAGTTGTAAGAAGTCGGGCTCACTTTTAAACATGACTATTCCTATGCTACCTTCATGTATATAGACTATTCCCTCACCATGTATGTTTTCAACTCATGCTTTTTGGAAAACACGTCTAGATCCATGCAATAAATGCTTGCCTAGTTGTGTATTTAGGTTTTCAAGTTGCTTGTATTTTTTTCTGTTAGTCCCTGAAAGTGTCGATCAAAAGGTATTGAACAACTTTATCTTTGACGGTGATCGATTACGTTCCTTTAGCGTTTCCAGCGCAATTTGGAACTACTAAAGGGTTGACTTAATTTCGGGCTTTCAAGATTTATTGGAATTCTGAATTATCTTGTCAGACGACAGTTTGTGCTCTTGTTATTTACGAAAAAGTCGACGGTCCGAGGCGGGCACTCTGACGCCATTGCAGAACGGAGGTCGTGGAAAAAGCAATGAGGAAGCCAAGCGTAACATTCCTTCAGGTTTCTTGATGAATTAAGTGGCATTTCGATGAAACATTGAAATTCACGTTGATGACGCCTTAGATTTATGTCTCCAATGTTTTGTCTGAATTTTCCCTTTAGTAGCATATTGCAACCGAAACAACAACAAGTTATCCTCGTGTCGTTGGTGAAACAGTACAGCACAGTTTTACTAAAGCTGAGCAAAAATTCGCAGCGAAATAAACGGAATTTTAGTCTACATCGGAATAGTCCCTGCTCCACGCAGACGCTATAGAAAGTGAGCTTCTCCTGCGGGTCGTTGGCTGGTAGTGACATGTAGTGACATGTCCCGTTTGTCAACTGCTGCAAAAGTAAATGGTTCCCCTAAAAATTTGGCCAAGAATCTTCATATTATGAAATACATGAATTTAATTATGAATTTTTTATAAATTAATTATGAATTTAATTGACCATCCTGGCCAAACAAAATGCAAAAATATGAAGGCTAATATAAGGAATGCCATACTTATTTCTTATTTTACATAAAGAGGAGATACTGTAGAACACAAATTTTCACAATGAAACAACAAATTTAGGTTAGTTTTCTTAATTTCTTTTACAGAATTGCTTGTCATCGCTTCATTTTTGTGCTAACAAAGAACTAACTTTCAAAATCTGTTATTAATGTGTTGAATTTCCCTGACACTTTAAAGGAAATAAATTTCCCTGACTTTTCAATGGAAATCATTTTTCCCTGACGTTTTAATGGAAATCAATTTTCCCTGATATTTCCCCGTTTTCCAGGTCTGGGGTAACCCTGTCTTTTTAAATGTAACGCTTTGAGTGTTTTAAGTTGTATATAAATTCGTCATTACTACAAAAATTACCTATAAAATTACATTGTTAATAATTGGATTGAAATACACGAATTTAGGCTGAAAATTCAATATTGAACAAGCTAGAATTACAATTCGGGAGTGTGCTATCTTGGTTTTCATTAGAAATTAAAGACGACATTTTTATTCTTTCCTATATCCAATATACATGTATCATATGAACGAGGCTAAAAACGTCCACCAGAGGGCAGTGAAACACTCTACTGTTAACATGACACATTAGATACAGTAAATCAAAGGAAGAAGTCCAAAAAGTTTCGATAGCTATAGTATACATGTAGGACAATAGTCATTCTTATCTACATTTTGGCCTTGCAAAAGAACTACACTGTAGACCAGTAGAGTTGAAAAATACTGTTTTTTGTAAATATTATGAGCACATTTGGAGTCGGGACTATACCGAAATTCCGCACTCGTTTGCAGTTTAATCACGACTCAACTGAAGATTGCATTTCTGATCTGCTCAGAATATTTGCGAATTACAGATGGCGTACTTTATGGGAGAAATCGTGCGGAATGAATTACCGTCGTTAATAAGTTGCACGCATGGCTCTGCGAGCTTCTTGCCACATCAGTAAACTTGTCCATCAATGGCTCACGAGTGTCCACTACATGACTTCCTTAAAATAAACAACGGGGGTCTCCTAATCCCCTCGTGTATGTTTGCCAATGTGGTCGATTATTGGGGAAAGCCAACCGAGAACGAGTGACGAAATTGCATTACTATGAGCTTTATGGGGCTTATCGATGCTCTTGACGAGCCCTGAAATATGGTAAACATTGGCCAAACGAGGACCGTTAATATTCCTTCAGACCTCCATCAACGTATATAGGCCTAGATTCTCTTGGAGGTCATCGCAACCCTTTTCCCACAATCTAAGATGATGGGGAAGTGAAATTGCATTATTTTTGATAAGCAGATTTTGAGATTGCTATCGGATACATCTCAAGTGGCTCAGAAACAAGAATTAAACAAAGGAATTTGATATGGATTAGTTGATTCGTGTCGACCTGGCAATGCAGGCCGATAATACCTTGAAAAACAAAGTATTTGTGCAGGACTAGTGAGATGGGGCCAGTTAGTTGGTATGGGCCATAGTTGGCGATTTTTGTGACTATATGTACATGTATGTGCCCTCCATTGTGTGTTATTAGAGCCATCAGGGGACGTTCAGTTATTATAACATCATCTTAACTTATTTTATAGAACATTCTGAAAATGGACTTCAGAATTTTGCAATATGTGGAAAGTGTATAAACCTTTTATTATTAAAAATGTAACATGGATGCATCTACTGTTAGAAGATTTCATTTTTTATATATACATGTACAAGTTTATCTTTAAATATAAAGGACTGTACATGTACATGTTTATCAGTCATCATCATTGTCATCTGAGGTTGTATTGGAAATATCCTTGCTCTTTTAGCATCATCTCTGGAATTATCAGGGTCCACAGTATAGGAAAAGTCATCTTTGCTTTATTTTATACAACTTACTTTGGAAAAATCTGAAAATGAACTTTAAATCTGGCAATATGTGGAAAGTGCATAAACGTGTTGTTATTAAGCATGTAACATAAATGCATCTACTGTATATTGGCAGATGCATTTTTATATTTAAAGATAAAATGGTATTACAGTAGGCCGCGATGAATCTTCAACTATATCAGTTATCATCATTGTCATCTGAGCTTCTGTTGGAAACATCCTTACACTTTTGGCATCATTTCTGGAATTATCAGAGTCCACAAGCTATTGATTGATTTGCTCAAGATTGCTAATATATCCTCATCAAATTGAAAGTATTCTGAAATGAGATATTTGAAATTTAAAAATTGTTTCCCTTTGTAGAGTATACATGTATATTTTATATGCACTTTCCACATGTTGCAAGTTGTAAGGTAATTTCCAAATTTTCCTAAATTTTAAAAGTTGTAAAAATTGGAGTGGGGTTGCACAAATGATCTCAAATCATAGCTGTATTATAAAAATGGTTTCAAATTCATCAGCTGTAATCCAGCATTGCAAAATAATGTATTCCCCTACTAAATTTATTTCATAGCATTGAGTTCATTATTACTTTTATGAGCTAAAATTCATAATTTATGATAAACGTTTTCGACAAAATCGCCGAAAAATGTTGGTCAATGATTACGTCATAATTGGGGAGGTGGGGCACGTAAATGATGACATGGGGTGGAGGGGTCCGAAAACCGCAAATATGCGTATTGTCTAAATGTCAAAAATACTCTTAAAATTCAGTACATCTGGTAGTCTTTGAAAAATGTTTACCTGTGGCTCTTGTAATTATTATTATTACTAAATACAGTATTTGTAAAAAATTGTGGGTTAAGCTCAGTTTGCAATCTAGTTTAAAAGTAAAAAGCAAAGTTTCAAACACTGTCTGGTACACGACTGTACTAAAGTTGTAGTAAATTTAATTTAAAAAACCGAATCGATTTCCTTTTTGAGATAACTTAGACCCTGCATTTAATCGATTTCTGGGGCCATTTGGGTTGATGTCTTCCATGTTTTGAGAAGTTAGCATCTCGTGCAATTACCCGATTTTAATACGAAAATGACATTTTAATGCAGCTGCTCATGGCGTGCCAGAGCTCGTATTCAGATTTAAATGATTTTCAAATTGATTTTGAGTGGGATGTGCCGTGTATCTCCAGCTAGGCCTTCTTCAGGCTGGGGCCCCGAATAATCCATAGACCATTATACGGTAATAAATGGATGTTGGGACGCAAGACGGCGCACACACGTCGTAATCAAAATGCGAAATTGCAGTAATTATTTTGCAGTGGCCTGCACGTAATTAATGACCGCGGGTATTGTTTTGCTAGCTGATAAATCAAGACTCAACCCTTTACCAGGGCACTTCAGGACGGTCTGAGGACATTCTTGATGTGCTTGTCCTGGAAGGAGTGGTCTTTTATCAAATTAGGAATTCTGCGAATTGATAATTAACTTAAGCATTGTAGTAATAAGTAATCAATTACCGATTCTTCAACTTCTTATAATTAGCATAGTTGGTGACGTCTGTTCAGGTTGCTTTATTGATCAAGTCCAGCAGACCATATCTGATTGACCAAGTAAAAGTTCTACGAAAGACCCTACTTCTACTTGATATTGACACAGTTTTGCAAATGCGAACTGTTCAATAGCAATATACAGTACAAACATTACTGCTATGTCTGTTTGTTTAGACTTCATCAAATCGCACATGCCTAATTTTGGCACAACTCAAAAATTATCAATTTACAGGTCTGTAAATCGTTTTGCAATAGCAAATCATTGTTTCAGAAGTGGCACTTGCCATTCAATTTCAATTCAATTCAATTCAACTCAGTACCCTACAATCAGTAAATGAATACCATGTGGTAGGGGGGTGTAATCCAT
>JAQGAF010003328.1:0-18094 GCA_034687865.1 Kryphioiulus occultus
AGCCTCATCCCTTGTTCCAGGAACGAGGGATGTTGATCCCTCGTTGTGATCGAGTTTCACCCATCCTGACAGAGTACGGACTGCAAATTCTAAATGAGTTTTTGTGAGTAATCTCGTTTGAAACGTCCTGTCTGACTAAAGCTTTATTGGGTAATGTATTTCGCGTCATACACAATTAATAGTCCAGCTAAGCACACATTAATAAAATAGACGTTTTCTTTGTGCCATAATTATGGCGTCGAAGCTACACTGAGAACTGTACTCATGGTATCCATGAAAGAACAGCGAGCTTTACCGTCACGCATCCGTGTAATGCAGGGTTGCACCTGAATTAAATAAATTTGCCAACTGCAATTGTCGCATATACACAAATTATACTAATTTTATGATTGGACGTTTTGTCCTATCTTTAACAGGTAAAATTTTAGATTCGCACACACAAAGAACGTGACGTGCAATGTTACGCGCAATATGCTTCCTGGAATTCTTAAGTCATTCTCATGTTAACTGTGTAACCAGAATTTACCTACAGTAGCTGTTGTCATATTGAAGATAATCAAGAGAAACATTCTGCATAGAACCTGACTAATCCTAAAATTAATGTGCTCATAGGTAGAGCAGTGAAGTCAACGTAAAAAAAACATCTAACTGCTAGCTGCATGCCTTAATATTTCTAAAAAGTATTTTAAGAAAAACGTCAAGGAATCCATCATTTTTCGGAGTTCTTAAAAACTTTTCGCCTTAGAAGTTTGCTTTTTTATCTAAAACCCATCATTTGTGAATGATGCCTATGCCCCTAACATATTAATGTGGTTACAAACAGTTCAGACAGATAACTTTTTTTAAATTGTGTGCTTTTGAAAATGTAATCTTTAATTTTTGTGTGGGGGAAGGGGGCGCAAACAGCTATTCTTCCCTAGGTCGCCATAACTACATATATCTCGTCGAACAGGCCGTGCCCAGAACCCCTCCCTGTCCAGCTGCACAAACTGATGTAAAGGAATTGTGGGAAAGAAATGAGGCCGAATGGAGTAAAACTCGGCAATTAGTCCGTCTTAATTTAATTAAAAGCATGCCAAGACGATTTACTGCTGTGTACAAGTAGGAGGGATGCTCCGCAGTGCGTATACTCTGTATTTCAGTGCCTACTGGATTTGGTATTGCAAATTCCATGACTTTAGCATAACTTCAAAATTTGTACATGCTTATTAGAATATGGGGTCGTTATACTCTTATTTTATGCATAAATAACGATTTTCAGAAACATAATCTACCACTTTGGCGACATGATTGTCAGAAATGGGTTACAAATGAAGAATTTAAACACACATTTTTATTTTGTGAATCAATGAAAGGATAAAAATTCCATGACTGTGTTGTAAATTTCACGACTTTTCCATGAACCTTATATAAATGTCATGACTATTTCATGAATTCCATGACCTAAATCTCATTTCATGAGTTTTCCATGACTTTCCATGTCTTCCATGACCGGCAGACATCCTGTCAGGGATCATCAGGGACAACCAATATTGAAGCTTGCATCTGTAGTCAGGGGCGTAGCAATGCTTGTGAGGGCAGTGACAGAAGTAAAATATTCGAGTCCACCTGACAAACTTATCTTTTGGAAACCTGCTCGAATTTGTGGTGTTTCTAAACTTGATCAAATGATCACTTTGATAGTGGGTGTATCCCAAGTTCGTTCAGTTAGTTTATGAACGCAATTTGTGATCCCGTCGTCTGCTCGATTTTTAATTTATTGATTAATTTTGCTTTTGATTGACAATTTTCAATGCCCAACCTTCACCAATCAAATAATATTGTTCTTCTTCATCAACATCGGTGCCCATGCAACTTGTCAAACTGATCAAGGTTTTTCCTCGATCAGTTTGATCGCGATCTGGATCAATTTCGATCTACTTTAGGAACACAACTGGATCGCCATCTACTGATCGTGATCCAGTTTAGGAACGATTTTTTGTCGGTGGGTCACTTTGGCTCAAATTTAGAAACACACATATTGTGAGACTTACTATTTGAGAGAGAGACTTCACACTGATAACCCTTACACAAATTTGAAAGGTATTTTTAAAGTTGCTAGTAAGTAGGCTTCCATTTTTTTTGTATTTTTTTGGTATCAGAAATGGTTCAACAAGTATCAATTAAGCCTGCTCGGGTGCAAAATATACCTATCATAGGTTTCAGAGGGATACCTTACAGTGTAGAACATTTTAGAAACCTGTGAAATACATTGGTAGTAGCGGAAACTTTTCAACAACCAAAAATGAACCTTAAAGAAACCATCGTTGGTATCTTTTCCAAGGTTACCTACAATTTTTGTAAGGGAGGACGTCTCCATTTGAGAGGCGTTTACTCTCAGATTCAGTCAATCGCAGGGGAACTTGTATAGGGTTAGGGGACGTTCAATCAAATGTCATCACTTTGATGTTCCCACGCTTCCAAATTGAAGTTCTAATGGAACTATTCGAGCGATTTGAAAGCTGTAGAAAGATAGAAAGTTGAAAGGTGGTCAACTTCATTCGGTTGAAAACATGCTTTCCAACCCTCGAGAGCTTTTACTCCACCAGGCCTTATGAAACCAGCCCCTGAGGTTATCTCGGTGGTAACTTTCGCTCTCGAGATCTGCTCCCATATAGACACCAAGTCTGTGTCAAACATCTGAGTTAATTACATTGAGGCAGTTGTGTGAAGCACTGTAGGAATGTAAGGAGGTCATGCAAGAAGACGAATCCTTGAAAGTAGAAGTGGATGACCGAATCGCTTTTGCCGGATGCAATCGAATCTCGAGTCTGAAATAATAATTACATAATGATACGTGAATTTCAGGTGCGCTTACGTCACCGTCACCCATAGAAGTAATCGGGCTCCCCTCCGCCGGCAAAAAATAGACTTGCCCTGCGCACCGCGTGGGTACAATTGCATCCTCGACTCACAACCGAATGCCCACAGCCAACCAGAAGAAGGCGCGAAAGAGGCTGTCAATGAAATAGACAACCAAAACGCTCATTAACTAAATGTAGTTTATAGGCTGGTGGGGTCGGACGAGCCGAGGGGATCATTGCGCAAAAAAACTGAGAAATGAATTGTGTGATATACATGTATGAGTCAAAACGCCGCTAGTCCGAGTAACGCACAACCGTAAAGGGGTACGAGGAAACCCAATTATAAACGCCATGGTGAACTCTGTAAGGATTACATGTACATGTGCTGAACGACATTCGACGTGAACTCGGCGAAGATCCGTCGTTTTTTTTTGGATTTTAGTTACAGGTAGGTCCATTATCTGCGTCGCAGTTTTATTTCCTTTAGTTCATTTTTGTTCAGTTTAAAAAGTTGCTCCAAATTTGAATGCAGTCATTTGAAGACAACCAACGGAATGTTTGCCTTTAAAAGGTCACGATTTTTATTTCAACCCAAGAACAATCCAGCAATCCAGCATCACAATTCTAAAGATGATTGTCAACTTAAGCTGTTAGAGGATAGGCGTCTTAAAAATTTCACAAACAAATTAAATATTTGAGAAAGAACGTGTGAATCATCCTAATAGGAAACGAATAGGAAAAGAAATAAAATAATAATAAAAAAATAACTTTACAAAACATTTTGATGAAGACGCGGAATGATATCAGTTGAAAAAATTCTGCGTTTTTGATTTCAACCCAAGAACAATCCGAAAGCATTCACAATAAAATAATGTTCGTTCTCGTTCACAGCCGACATTCTACCATTCAAAAAACCCGAATAATATTATTATGAAAAGTACACAAAGCATGCAATCCAAAGTTTAGGAAAATGTTTAGCCTAATTTCAGGAGCGAATGATAATTTGCACTGTACATCAGTAAATGTTCTTCTTTAGATAGTATTTTCCCTTCTTGTCAGCCTTTAAATTACCTACTATGGCACATGTATTGAATAACGCATTTGTTGAGATTGTGGTGAACTTTAATTAATATGAACGAAGCGTCATTTTTCACGTTTGCAGTGAGAGCATTAGCATATCGTCTCCAAAATGTTCTTAAACGAAACTTTCTTTTTTTTTGGAAAATGCTAGACGTTGAAAACGCAAAAGATAACATCTTTCGCTATAATATGATTAACGAAGGTAATTGGATACATTTTTATTCTAAACATGAGTTTTGAAGGAAGGCTAATAGACAACTTACTGCAAGAAAAAGCCTTATCCATATGGTACATCTGTATATTTTTATAGGATTCCCTCGCCCTGTTAACATAATAAGGGAAACTGAATGAGCGTTTTCTGTTATCTGTATCACCCTTGTAACATTTGTAACATTCATGTCATCCCATTAATCAGCTGCCCTCAATTCCACCAACTTCGAACACCATCAGATATACGTATCTTGGAATGTGTTTCAATGTCTTGTCAAATATTTGATGACATTGTTCGTCCAATTTATGACGTCACGTCATATTATTAACAAGTTTCACTGGAGGGCGCCATGCGTGAGTGTCAGCCCTTTGTTTGTACATAGAGCTGATACAACGTCAAGTCACACGTACTAGTTTTGAAAACAACGTCGTTACGGGTGAGTGTCATCCCTTTGTTTGAAAACACGTTTGTGATCTACATGTCTAGTGTTCGAATTATCCTCGCAATTCCATGGACAATAACGAGAGACTGATCGATTTCTAATCAAAAAGAATGCACCATAGAGCGTTCGATTTTATCCGGTACGCTGATTTCATTGATGCATATATTCAAGCAAAAAGTTTTATATTGTTTTCCAAGCATATGTGCGTGGTCAAAGGTCATCCCAAGCACTGATTTACAAATGGGGTCGCCAAAATACTGCGGCGTTAATGGTATCAGCATGAACTGGAAACTGCAAAAAATTGTTGAAGCTATGGGCAATTCAAATGATAATTCTCGAGATCGATTTTTTACTAACTTAACGTACTGTAGGTGTGATTTTATGTTCGTAAGGAAAAGTGTTTACTGTATTAGAAAGTAAAATTTCACCATTTTGGACACTTGAAAATTTATACCCAAATAGTCGAGAACGAAAAGCACCAGGGAAATATTGAAATTAATTTCATTTGGAAATGTTTCGTCACTGGACAAAATAAAATTTCACCAATACCTCTTTATACATCCGCCAAAAAATAGCTATAACGACCATTACGTGACGTAGGTCACGGCAAAACGGGGATACCTGATGTCACATTTGTGCTAATCGAGTAGTTACAAAGCTATGGGGCGATGCTTTTGTGTGAGTCACATCTTATGTCTGTCATCATCACAATCTGCAGTTGAGGATGGTCCTGTTTTAAAGCATTGGTTCAAATTTTGTTGTTTTGATTCTTTTCAACTCAGTAAACTTAATACTGCAATCTTCACATTGATTGTGATGAAGAACGTACGGTAGTGTTTAAATGTTACAAAAAACTTCAAAAGGAAGTGAAAACATGACAAAACAACAGAATTTTGACCAGTATTTTAAATCAGGACCATCCACAACTGCGCATATACAGTAAATTAGTTATAATATCTTTATACTGTATACATAATGTAAATCTTCAGACTCTGATTACAACTTCTCCTCAATATTGTAATTTGCTCGTTACATGTACACTGTCCAGTACATGTTATGGAAATAAAAATTTGTATGCAAACGGTAACTGGCATACAGATCAATTTAGTGTTTTTCTTTGTTACAGCCAATGCATGCACCTGTGTTTAGAATAAATCCACTTCCATTTCGATAAATTGATTTCAATACAGTATGAAAATTATCCCACGTGTGTGATTTACATGCACATCTTGCTGCTTTTTCGAAACGGAAATGAATCTTACTCTTCCCACTTTCTTTGCGGAAACTGGTTCAGTATAAGTCATCCTAATGCATCCGTGATAACAAGGTCGGCCAACGTATTCTTAATGAAAATTCAATGCGGTGGCCGAGTTATTGTAACCTCTTTGGTTAACCGTTATCAGTTTCCCCACAATAAAGACAGCGGCATTTTTTTAATAATGCATTGAGTGACGGAAATTAAATTCAGCAAAATCTTCAGCGTACGCTCGTCTTAATGAAAACCGGCGTTAAACGCATTTACTCTCATAGATAATTGACGAGCGCGTTTGATGTACTACTATAATATTGAGCAAATGCCATTCTTTTCAAACCATTAACGCTGTAATGCTTGAGAAGCACCGTTGGCACGTTTCCACAACTTTGTGGTTATTACACATAGACAGGTGATTCACCTACAAAGGTAGGGAATAATTGATATTTCATGCATCATTGGCGGCACACTTTACATTAAAAATCAAATTTTCATTCTTCGAATTGATTAACAGTGTAAACAGATGTTCGAGCATATTGCCCATCGCGAGGTTTGCAATTTACCGATACAAATTCAGGTAATCCCTGCAGGTTACACAGGTGGTGAAATTTCAGTTTCGTTTTATTGCTGTGCTACATACATGTATATGTAGAGTGTATGTATTTTTCAAAACCTCACGATGTCAAAGGGTCTTACTAAAACCAATATTGACTAAAATCTTCGAGATCCCAGCACCATACCATATTCCGCTCAACTGCTCTGAGATTTGCAAAAAAACAAAATGGCGTCACAGTGCAATTTTGAAATGGTCAATTTGTCAACTATACCGAGGTTTAGTCACATTGATGGCGATTGGGGCAAATTGGTGGATTACTTTACGGAGTGGTTAATTTAGATGTGGCTGTTTAGGTGGACAGCCAGAGAAATTTGTGACCGTAAACCTGCATAATTTGCAGGGTTCATACCGTCAGGGAAAGTCAGGGAAACTAAATGTGGCCAGGGAAAGTGAGGTGGACATCAGAGAAAACATTCAAAAAACTTTTGTCCATCATTGTCCATCATTAGCTGAACAAACTTACTGCTACATGTAAATGTAGATTGGGTGTGTTGAATATCGATTTCAATATGACTGTGCATGTATGATCTTAGACATGGTCATGAGTAACTCATACAGTGTATATCGCATACTGTATTTACAGCCTTGGCCAAAAGTATGGAGCTCGAGAAAGAAATCAAACATCTCTGGGAATCAAAATAGAGGGTCCACAAAGCTGCTAACTTGAAAGCAGAGGCAATTAATTGATCATGAAGTGGTGCAGTTGCACAGAAAAATACAAAAGCATACTGTAATTAATAGTAGGGTTGAAAACAAAGTTACTTTTACTTACATGTGAAATTTTTTATTTGATAAGTCAGGGAAATTAATCAGATTCGGTCAGGGAAAGTCAGGGAAATTGAGTTGCCAACTTTGGTATAAACCCTGATTTGGTCATGACACGTTCGAACAACGGTGTATGTGTGAGACAGTATTCTCAAGCTCAAATGCAGCTTAAATAAAAACAGAATGGTCTGTGACATTCTCATAGGTTATTACTATTCCAAGTAACAGCATAGTCGAAATTACACAATGAAATAAGGATGCATGTGACCATACCACTAGGTCAACCAACACGACAGGAAGGGAGTTAATAGCAGTGTGTAAGCCGTGCTATGGCACCGTCATTAATTGCACAAACAATCGCCATTTGCATTAGCTCTAATAATTTCACTTCGTGCACCCATTCTTAAATGCCGTTCATTAGGAGGGCAGTCACCTTCCCAGCTTGTCAAAATAAGAGAAGGGGTTTTCCTGACACTCATTAATACAGGGATGAAGCAAGGCGATTACACGAAAATAATCGTTTAGTGACTTCGGCATTGGATATTTTTTTGTCTTCCATGGAAAACCAGTTTCTCCAAAGGTTTGCTTTAATTAATTGCTTCTATTTACCATGATTTCGTTTGAGAAAGAAGTACAAAACACCCGGTTCTGTTATGCTGATTGTCAGCACTGTAACAGAATTCCACAATGGAGTCATCGCGTCCATTGTACCCAGATACCTAGGGAAGAATGACCATTTGGAGGAAGTCATTTTTCGGGCATTTACATAACAAAACGAACGACTTTGGTCCCGAATTGGACACAATCAACACCCTTGATGGCAGCATTTTCTCGTGAGCGTGACTAATTAGCTTTTTCATTAAAGAGATGCGAAAGTAAAATCTTGCCAATACAGTATATGCGAGAGACATGTATAGACAGTATGCACCTGTCAAGGGAAAAAAATTTTGAAATATATAAACCCCACATTAGTTTTCACACTTTCATATTTCACAACTTGTGCAATTTCCTTTTGTCAATAACGCGAAATTCAGGTGGATTGTTTGAGTTTATTTAAGCCACGAGCTGTTGCATGCAAAACTGTGTACATTACGAATTTTTTATGGCCAAGTATTGCAATACGATTCATATCAGCCTAAGCAAAGCCAAGATTAGATTTGTTTTTCAGAAATTCAGAGGTAATGAAGTGATCCCCTATACATGAAATGTTCAACTCCCCTGACTTTTCCATTTTTAAAACAAATTAACATGACCACCCTGACCACTGAAAATGCAAAAATTGGACAAATGTCAATGTAAGGGTTGATGTATTAATTGCTCATCTAATGTATTGTAAAACTTTATATAAACATGAGATATAACACACATTTTCATAAGGAGACAGCAATTTTAGATTATTTTTTTTTTAAATTGACAATTTCATCATGAATTTCTTCCACATTTTTGATTTTTGTTTAAACCAATAATTACATGTATACATATGTTGAAATGTTATTGACTTGTTGAATATCCCTGACTTTTTCAAAGTAAATAAATTTTTCCTAACGTTTTCAGGCCTTTTCAATTTCCCTGACTTAATTCTTACACGATATCTGAATAAAAATTATTCATTTCATGGTCGCTTCAAATTTTTGTTCCTGGCATTGATCATGTCAAAAGTGAATGTGGCTTCTCGTCCATTGCCTCTTCAAGAAATTCACTTTAAATCGTAAAATGAATTTTGGAAAATTACAAACTTCGTCTGTCCTTTTTTTTAGATTTAACAGGTATTGCGGACCATACAGTCATAGTTAATGTCAGTATTTCGATACTGACAGCAGGTTTTCAAAAAATTCGGAGAATCGTACTGATCGACAGTCATGAGTATGGAACATCAATCCATGAATATTGCGCCCATTATACGATCAGTATTAATCGGGACACGTTTCATAAGGAATATTTTCAGGCCTGAAATTACCTGTTATACGCTTGTATGTCTGGTGCGTGACATGCCATGGTAGATTTATGCCAGCTATATTTCTCGCACAAAACCGAAAAAATAATAAGGAATAAACTGATCATGAAAAAGGTATCGTCTATTGAGGGTAAGCAAAACGGTATTTTCAGTGAAATCCTTAACTGTCTCAATCTCGTTTTCTTACACCTTTTTGTAATGTAAATCAAGCCACTGACAGTACGAGGTACAAGGTTTTTTTCATTCAACTTTCAACAAATCAAATTGCTTATAATTAGGTGTAACGCTAACGTTATAACCACAATGTATGGTGAATATTATAAGGTACATGTACTTTGCTATAAATTGGTCAAAATTCCTTAAAATGCTGACTTCAAAATCAATCTTGCATTTACTTCTGCTAAAGACACGCATTTTGTTATACCCAAGAAAAGCATCGACTCAAGGCCGACCAACAATTGTACGTCTTCACAATGGACTTCCTATTCTTGTTGCATGAGTTTCTTTTATCTCATTCTTGGGAAAATTGCCTCTTCACTGAAACTAGCTGTAGTCTTCTCAGGTCTATACCTTACTTCAAGTGAAACTGAACTGTGCATGTCGTTTTTAATTGAAAATCACAAGAATTTTTATTGGCAATAAAAAAGCTAAGCATTTCGGAGGGCGTTACCATTTGTTATAATTTTATCACTAAGACACGAAACTAACCCTAGCGTTCACTCGACCGTGTACCCTATTTTTAATTGAGATTATCCAGACATTACTGGAGAAGGAATTGTAGTGTAAGCGACTAGTTAAATATCATAAACTTCACATAATTTATAGTGCCACCCATGAGGCAATCAGCACGTCTAGCTGCACCCATATGGAAATAGGGCATGTACTGCAATAGAAGCAAATGTTGAGTATAATATACACATGCACCAGTATCTTGATAAAGTGTAACATTTGGGAACATTTTCGGAATTGTTAGAAGCACGAACGTTAATTGTATGCAGGTGTAGTCATCCCCGACTTTGTCTACAACATATTAAATAGCACAACATAAAATACTGGGGCAAGTAAAGAAACGTGATTGATATAAAACAAGCTATATTATCACTCAGATGTTTGCGAATGTGTAATAACCCATTAAATTGTTAAGGTATGATAGAGGAAGGCCATGAAACCGTCACAACCGTATCTTGTTTGTAAAATAAGATTTCCATAACTTTAGGCACATAATTTCAAGTTGTGTTAATTGACATTCGCATTTATTACACATTAATTCATTGTGATATCACTAATATTCTTAGAAGAATTTATGTTGACCTACTATGGCTGGTTACTATGCTCGAAAACAAGTGTCCAACCACAAAAAATCCTTTATTCTCTTTATCAGTTATATTCCGTCAAATTTGGGTTACAAGTAAAACACCCTCGTTAAAAGAAGATTAACATCATGCAAAATTACTCGTGCGTATTTATTTAAAAATAAGAAATACGATATAAGCTTATAATTTATACACGCATAAAGGAAGCATTTTTAATTTATAACTTTTCTGCATTAACATATTGTAATAATACCTGTAATGCTCACACAGCCAATTTGAAACATAACCCATTTTACAACTTCATAAACTTGATAAAAATATACAGTATATTTTCCATATAAAATTCCTTGTATAACTTTTATATTAATTACACTTAGATATAATGTATGTGTAACCTTCAGATCTTAGTTTTGTCATTTAAAATGATTTAAACATATGCCAGGCGATACTGTGAGGCTGGGCTCGATTCCCTTGAAATGTGGGTTTGAATCTTGTAAAAGTAGTGGCAAACATGTAGAGTAATTGTAATGGTGAAGTTTAACATCATTGTAATGCTTGCTGTATATATTACATGTACATACCTACGTCTTATCATGAGAGGAATAAGTTGTGGACACCCTGTTTGCCCCAACATAAACTGAATTAAACAATTACAGAACACAAATTTCAGAACTCCGAACAGTCATGAGGGCAGTGTATGAAAGTTTATAAACGTTTGTTTCACAAATGGTCTCGGTAGGTACTATACGATACTCAACACCATCGGGAAGTGTCAAACTTGACTCATGTTAGGGTGTAACATTACAAAAATCTTAGACATAATTTTAGTTAATACATTTCTAGTATGCAGTAGGCCTCAAGGTATATTTATGGTTTATTATTATTATTGGTATACACAATTTACGGCCTAGTTCAAGCCTAGTAAAAGAAACTAATGATATTTTCTTTAGGGTTTCATTATTGGCCGTTAAAAAGTTTCCTTTATATCCAATTTATTTCATAGGTTTCCAGAAAGTTGCACACTGTAAGGTATCCATCTGAAACCTATGAAATGTATTTTTTGCATCCGATCAGACTTATCTGAAACCTGTTGAACCACGTACCATGCGCTGTCGGTATTCAGCACCTTGATCCCTAATGTCAAGGGTAGGTCATGTAAGTCCAAAGAATCCAACTACTTTTTTAAAATTTCGGCTTCCAAGGCAGCAATAATTGCACTGTTAAAATTGACATTTCTGACGCTATCAATTGCCCAGTGGCCAACCAGTCCCAAACCCGTTCTCAAAGTTCATTAGCTCGTATAGCCAACCGACAACCGTAACCTTCTTTTCTGCGATTCTCTTAAATATTGACCTAGTCCGTCTTCATTCTATTGTTTACTAAGTTTGGTTAGTCCAAGAAGAGCATCAAACAAAACTGGCAACCCTGTTAAAATTACACGCAAGCTTGTTTACAATCAAAGTTATCTGTGCTAGAGCGAGATAAGTACATGTACGTGTGTTCAGCCGACTTATGCTGGCAAGAACTTCGTTATTCAGAGCAAATCGTAGCGCAATCGAGATAAGATATAAAATATAGATCTCTCGTATATCAAGACTACATTCAATAAAACCAGGGGGAAAAGAAATTTAAAAAAAATGTAGTTGTTTGGGTGTACTCAAAGGCTTCGTGTAGGGCGGACTTTATCCTAATGCTGCTGTCGTGGTGATTTTATGTAGCAGCGCAATAATCACAACCTTTTCTCTTACCGCCTAAATATTTAGTGCAAATCATCATTTTTCATTCACAAGCTGCTATTCAAAGCGAATCAAAGGTATTAGGGATAATAAAATTGCTCGCTGAACTTAAGAATCCCATTTAATTTTCAATTATTGTCATTGTTACACACGCCAGGCAAAACTGCCCTAGGAAATAACCGAGAAACGATGAAGTCATCGGATCGACTCAGTGCTATCTTATTTTCTTTCAATGAAATCAATCTAAACTTTCATCAGAATAGCGAAAAAGTTGTATCCAAAACCTGCATCGTTTCAAGTATGATGTATATCACAAGTCGCTGAGCTTCTGGCTGGTGCCGAGGGTATACCGTGAATTGTATGATCACGAAAAAATCATCATTTGAGTGTCAATCCCATGATCCGAAAGTTCTCATCAACTAAAGAGCTCAGAGAATCTGGATTCAAGCAGATCACAGCAGCATGCAAAACCGATGCTCAAGAAAATGTTTCCGAACGTATACAATATGCTGATGTAGTGAACTAGCAGAAGACCAGAGAATGAACCATTGTTGAGTGGGAAAAAGTTGTGTGGTCTTGCGAAGCCAACTAAAATTTACATCGAGTCAATGGAAGTGTCAGAGTTTGACGTTAAGCAACAAATTGGTCACTCAATGCAACATAAAACTCAATATTAGAGTTGCTCTACATGAAGCTCATGCGTCGAAAAGTTGAACTCGGTTTTCCCATGCAAAGAATACATTTTCAACTTTCGTGACTTTTCCAGCTTTTAAAAAAAAAACCTTTCCGACCACCCTGTGGCTGACCACTGAAAATGCAAAATCGCAATTCCAGGTTTTCCAAGCCTGGGGGAATCCTGTCTGAAATAATGAATGAATTTCATATCTGAAAGCTTTTGATAAATGACTAAATGATCAGGACACTTCATTGACACTGTAAGAATTACTGGAGTATTGCATTGGGATTGTGCAACAGTTGTTCAAATGCATTCATTCCAATATGGGTACACGGAAGATAGGGAGAATATTACACCAGGAAGGGCCTTCACATTCATAGCTACGTGTATGTACTATTCAATGTATATAGTGCTGTCTGGTTACGACTTTACGAGGATCAGTCAGCAGTAATTGTGGATTTAATTTCACAGTTGGTTATAGTAAAAAATGAAGGGGCTGTTGATGCCCAATACCTCGACGATATAAATTAATTTATAGAATATATTTCGTCTCCAACTTAACGAAAGTTTTTAACATGTAAAATAAAACAATTCGTACCCAATAAAAACAATAGCGGCGTATTTTTACATTCCCCGAACAATTAGCATTGATAATTTTCCAACAGACAATGTAATGCATGCCTTTCTAAGATTTAGAATAATTGACGTTGAAAGTGCTTGAAACAAAAAAGGAAAAATAGAAAAGGTATTAAGGTGCTGCATGCCACTTTCTGATATATAACAATGACTATATATTGACCTAAAAGTATGTCACAACTGACTTTCGAATTTCATAGTGAAATTTTCAGACAATTTTCAGCACACATATACATTTATTTTAATTAGCCTTGTAGATCAGTTTAATTTTTGTAATGACTTGGTCAGGAAGGCAAGGACAAGAATGATTGCTTTTACTTTTCATTCATTATCGCAGCGACTGATTTATGGGAATTAAATTTTAACTACCTCAATAGGAAATGTTTTTACATTTTGAAAACATCACTGGTTCCACACAAATGAAAATTCCATTCAAATCGAAAGACTTAATTGGTTCTGCAATGATGATGCCATCAGTAGTCAATTAAGAGACCTGATAATGCTGACTGGATATTAAATCATAACCTATTAATCATGATCACGAGGAGAGTTCCGTCTTTGGTACTTCGAATGAAACCATTCTTGTGATAAATGTCGTCACATTTTAGATTTTCTTGACACTAAGTGCAAATAGGGCGCATATAGAGATAGTTCAAACCCACAAGTACGGTCGTATTACATGTTTTAAAAAGTTCATGTAGGACTACATGTAGTTTAAGAGCCCTCAAAGTTGGTATTTTGGCAGCCATAAAGGAATGTGAGGAACTTCAAATTCAATAATGAAGACACTACTGATCAGAGATGAATTTCTCAGCACTTAAAATGTATATTGACTTAAAATGAAATTTGGGTAAACATTAGGTAACATTGGAACTAATCAGAACCAAAATGTCGACAGTTTTGCTGCATCAACAATTCTGAACGTGGATATTTTGGCCCTGAAACATCGAAATGAAAATCTGATTTTTTTGGCGAAGGCATAATCAAAGAAACAAAAACTGACTTGTATATTTTGCTCTAAGACAGGGAAATACGCCAACAATACACTATACAATTATTATCTGTAAGTCATTTCATATCCAATGAAACAAAAAAAGGGATGACTTCACATTTTTTGTTTTTCGGAAGTTTTAATTGTAAATAGTGCATTTACTGATAGTGTTTACAGAGATTGCTGAAAATCCAGAGTATCAATTTCGTTTTAAAAAGTAGTTTACTGTGAATTCTAATACCAGGTCAGCCATATGCCAACCATTGGGGAGCATACTTTTGGCTATAAAATTATCATAACTGCTAAATCACCGCTAAGTTTTTTTTTACTTTAAATTCCGCCGCTTAATTATAAATAAAGGACGAAAGTTGGCGAAAAGTCAACATCGGGCATGAAAGAGTGAATTTCTTTCATTTTTGCCAACTATTTTTTCATAAATAAACGGCGGAATTTGCAAATTAAAAAAATGTATGAATGACGTACCACTAAATCTACACATGGCGGTAAATACTGAATATTTACCCGTTATAATGCTTAAAGCACATTATGTATTAACTGTCATCCAATTAAATTATGTTCAGAAATTGTTTTGCACTTTAACAATTGATACATGTATACATGTATAGGAGCAATTATTCCAAAAACTGTTTCGGGTTTTCTTATTTATTTAAACAATAGGCCTTCATTGGCATAAAAATATTCAAAAGTGTTTCAGATCACCGATAGATTGCATATTAACAACAGATGTTTTTTTTAAACAGCCATAAGAGAACTAATCCAATGAAATTATGTTTAGAATTTGCTTTGCATCTTAAGAGCTGATATAGGAGCTGTTATTTCAAAAAGTGTTTCGGATTTTCTTATTAATTTAAACAATACGTGGGCATGAAAATATTCAAATGCATTTCATATTAACAACATGTGTTTTTTTTTAAAAAACAGCCACAAGATAACTAATCCCTTTTGCAAATATTTTCATATGATGAAAGAGGGTTATTATTGGAAGCCTTTCATTATAAGAACGTAGGTTGCGAGCCATCAAATATCTACAACTACCAAAATCCGACCAATCTGAACGAACTGTTTTCCTTTAACTGCTTTGTCTTAATTTCACAGCAAAATTCTCCAAGACCTTGCACATGAGTGCCTCGGTTCCGCTACATGTATCTGGTTTGCCAAAAATTAGTATAATTTCATAAACAACTGGTAACCTTGCGTGTAAAATAATAGATGCAGGGTTGGGCTCCTCTTCGCACTTTTCTTCTCAAAACGGCAACCCACTTTCCTTTTCCAAATAGGATGTGCTGGTGCACTAATGGTCCAGTTAGCCTTTAGATTAACTGGTTTACCAGAAGTCAGGTGTCTGCGTGCATGATACGCAACTTTCTCCCTGCGTTTTCAGACTGTGCCATCGGATGACAAAACTGGAGACGGTTTCGTAGGTGGAGGTCTGACACCACATTACCACAGGCTGGGTGTAGACGCAAATTTGATAAACACCTGCAGGGGCGAATACCTTCGCTAAAACGGAACCTGCTAAACACTCAACCAACCATTTTCAGTTTCAAGGTGTAGGCGAGATGTTAGAAAGGGTTCGCTAAAGGTTCAGCCCTAGCCTTGAAATCGAGATTAATTCGAAAAGTTTGTTGGTTTTTTAAAGGCAACCGCTGATCTTTAATTCTATTTTCGACCACATAGCGGATTTTTTGGGCGTGATATTGACCTTTCATTTGAAACTGAAACTCCTTTTAATTAAGGAAATAACTGGGTTACTTGCGCCAAGGTTTTCGTGCTTTCCAGTTTTTGTGGCTGTGAATTATTTCCAATATTAGATAGTTTTAACAAATAATGGAAAAACTAGATTTCCTCGTACAAACGGGTGGAGATTGCTAAATTGGCAGGACTTTATTAAGAAACGTATAACTCCTAAGTATAAATTCGAAATTCAGCCGTGATGAAGCCTTCCCCACCCTTATGGGCATAGGGTGATCCCAAAATCTTTTCCTCATCATAATTTTTTTTCTTAATTTTAAACAAAATGTTAATAACAAGAATAAATTTTGAAAAAGGCAGATTAACCAGTTGTTTATCCCGTTGTAAAACTTCGTTGTTTAAAGTATTTTTTTAATTTCTCAGCTGTTTTTTAAACACACATGTAAGTATAACATGCCTGCAACTCACGCCACTTCGAAAGCTTGAAACTTACCTAAAACATTAATGATTCAAATGTTTGAGAGATGTGAAGGAACAAAAGATTTAAAATTTCTTTTCAGACAGAAATGAAAATTACTGAAACATGACAAAAAACGTTATTAGAAAAGCGACATATGTATCGGTTTCATTATACACTGCACATCGAATGGAGAGTTCCAAAGTTAAAAGGTCTTTGAATAAAAAACAAAATTCAGAGAGGTTCGCGTCATGTCAACATTTACCACCGAAATTATCAAATGTTTTCATAACGGGAAGAAATCTCCATTCTGAATGGGTCTTCAAGGTGGAAACAACGTTGAGAAATTGGCTGAAATGAGGGTTTCATATGGGATCACGTATTAGGCAAAGTTTGACAAAAGGAATTTCATGCTGAACAAAAACTTACAGAATGTTGTTGGCATATCATACTTAGTTGACTTTGTATAATGCAGTAGGTAGCCTACTATACATGTACATGTATACTGTACACTGTATCGCATTCATCTATTTATCATGCTACTTAGTTGAGTTGGTATAATAAGTACACATGTACACTGTATTTTTGTTTGTCCAATGTTTGTATATTGACTCAGGGTTTAATCCCATGGATGTGTGAGAAAGAGCTTAAGTATGAGAGGTCATCTATCTGTATATCATTTCATGCAATGTTTTAATTTCGAAGAATTCTATAAGAAAGAGGGGTTGGCCACGCTTATCAAATACCTTGGTTATTATTTAGACATTTCACCAAGTTACACAAGGCTAGGTTTCTTTGCAAGAAAAATTCAAAAAAGGTTAAAGACTTTTGCTAACGTCATCGGCGTTCATTGTGTAGCTTTGGTCCTAGCCCCTGGCATTAGTCCAAACTATTGCAGATCAAGTTTATTCAACTTCTTAAATGCAAATATGAATGCATTACTACAGGGTTGTTAATCTCGAAAGCAAATTATAATGGGCATAAACCACAGGTGAGAATCAAGGGCGGAATCCGGAATTTTGTTTATTGCAGGCACTGTGGGTGGTGCAGGTATGCTTCGAGTCAGTGAAAGTAATGTTTACAGTATGCCTCACCATGGTACATGCGAAATTGAGCAATTTTTATAAACCAGGATGTAAACCAATTTAAGGAGTTGTTAGAACTACATGTATGTTAACATCCCGATATAGAGGGTATGTGTCAAACTTTGGTCGCTACTATCACTGCATCTTGGAAACCTGGCATATTCCCAAACAGAAAAAACATTTGATAAATTATGACTTACTTTTAAATATTTGGCAATTTGTCCTGCGATTTTTACTAATTCACGTTAATTCAATTCAATTCAACTCAGTACCCTACTATCAGTAACTGAATACCGTGTGGTAGGGGGGTGTAATCCATCAACC